>BJBW01002885.1:42851-99467 GCA_004320125.1 Scolopax mira
AAAAAAAAAGTTCACCTCTACTAACAGACTAAGCTGTGTCTAAAACCAGTATGATAAACTTTCATATAAACAATTAGCATCATGTATTTTTGTTTCCCAAAATAATAATTTTCTGTTGAGATATTTGTTTAGTATTTTCCTAGGACTTCTCTTTAGCTTTAATGCTCCTGACAGAGCATATGTTTGTGATGTATGTAGCTGCTCATCAGTTAAATGTTGTCTTTCACATAATCCACAAGATGATAACCAATGGAAATCATCCTGGCTCTGCCATTAACAGTAAAGAAAGACTTTAAAGAAGTTTTTAGTTTGAATATATGATTAATGATAGCATATATATAATGAAGGAAATATGTAATGTGAAAAAACAACCAACTCAGTGTTTATGTGTAAGGCAGCCGGAAGAGGTAATTGTATTGTTTCTCTAACTCACTCATTAGTAGGCTATAATGACAGAGTGGAATCTGGCAAAAGAAAACAAAGCAAAGCAAAAAATCAAACCCATAAAAGCAAAGCCCCAAACTTTTGGCTTGAATGAAATGCAGAGATTGGTATAGACCATCTTGTAGCATTAGGTTCCAGAAAATCCAGTTAGAAGTCTGGCCATCTTGTGTGTTTCTTTGTCAGAAATGCATTTTAACACAGGGTTGCCAGTTTAATCTTTGGCCAGACATTATTTTTAAAATATTGCCAAGGCTATGCAAACATAGGAAATTAGCCTCTTCAGAGGAAATCTTTTCAGAGGAAATAATTTCCTCTCTTTAGAGAAAATCGTTTTAGAGGAATATTTTAGAGGAAATCTTTTAAATTTGGGTCCACGCATTAAATTTCTAGGGACTGAATCTTTTGTTTGTGAGTGATGATGTAGTGATATTCAGCAGTGGTGCTACTAAAGCCTTCAAAATTAAAGAGAGTCTCAAGATCTTATTCTCTTCTGTGCAAATTAATGGAAACTGTGCAGTTGGCTTCTGAAAACTAGTTTCAAACAAGATAACTGCCTTGCAAAGTCAATAATTTATATCTAATGGCTTGAATAGTACTAACCACACCTGGGGAGACACTGAACTGTTCATCTCTAAAAAGAAATGTATGCATTTCATTCCCATCTTGAGTTTCCTTTATAGAAGCTTTCTACAGGATCTTCCCATTTACAAGCTCTATTAATTACTAATATCAGGAAGCTGAAAACCACAAACAACTATTTTCATTTAGTGACAACAGCATTTTAATATTAAATCAAGATGGTCTTGGATTTTGGTCTTTTATTTAAACCTGGGATTACATGTCAGACATAATTAGGTTTCATACCTAGGTTTCTAACCATTCGAATTGGGTTATCTGAACATGCAATTAAGATGAAAGATTTTTTCTGCAATACTTATTTTCCCTTTTTCTGTAAATCAAATTACTTAGAGACAACTTTGATTTTATATGTAACCATTTACCAAGAGCTTTAATAATATGTGTTTCTAAAAGCTGAAGAAACGTTAAGGTATTTTTACTTTTTGCTACTACTAATTTTTCCTTCTGAGAAGGAAATCACTTCTGAGAGTGATTTAATACTCTCAGAAACAGTGGATTGAGGTTTTAATGAATAAGAGATATCCTCTCATGAAAAGTTACTTTTATTTTTACTTGTGACTGAACCTTATTATCGCTACAGTTTTCCCAGTTCCTCTGAGAGATCTTTAGAAAAAAACACTTTCCCCATCCATCCAAAGAATGTCTGGTAGCAATGGACAATTATAGAGGTCATGAATTTAAGGCATAAGTTAAATCTTTCACTAGTAGAATGGAAAGTTCTATTCCTACTTTTAAAGGTGAAATGTAAATATTAGCATTATCCAGAAGATACTTTTTTCCTTAGAGGATGGGGGATAGTTGTGATGCTGCAGAAAATTTTCCTCTTTATTTCAACACGCACATGCAAACTGCATATAGGAAAGTAACTGCTCTCTGGATGATGGTCATACCTTGAAAAGCAGTCAGAAGAAACTGTTTCCCTGGGTTTGGGTGGTAGTGTCAGCTGCTAGTTTACATAGCCTAATTTAGATCTATATCATGTCTCGACAGAGTAAAAATCTGTGCATATTTTCTACTAATAGTTCTCATTATTTTCTCCATGACAGAATTTAACAACATCTTCATTTAAATGCTAATTATTTTTTTTTTTTCCAGTTAACCGTAGGAATAACACGCTTGAAGACAAATATAACATTTCAGGTTCTGCTATGAAAAATAATAGCAAAATTCATGCAATCATCCAAATCAGTCAGTAACTTTCCAAGGCAGCACCCGGAGGAACACATTAAAAGTGAGTAGACAGTGAGAAACACCACTGCTGGCTTATTGCAGAAAGATCCCTACTGTCTTACTGCAAACAGATTAATGTTTTTCCTTTGGTTTTGGGGTTGGCTTTTTGTTTAGTTTTTTTTTTTTTTTTGGTTGGTTGGTTTGTTTGTTTGTTGTTTTTTTTTTTAACTGTAGTGGGTCATGTGAAACAGATAATAAGAATATAAACACATCAGTCCAATGTTCATAACATACCTGTGCTTTGTTTTCTCAAATTCAGATGCAAATGTTTTTGATCATTATTATCTCACATTTATTCACACAGACTAAAGTTAATGGACCATGATCCTTCTCTTTGTCTGTGGTTATATTTACATGAGATTTAGAAAGAGACGCTTATTCAACAGTGTCATCAAAGTATCTGCTTTCCATGGTTAGACATGTCTCCCCATCGTAATCAAACCAGTCAAAGAATGTGTTTGCTTTAAGCATTATTTATGAGAACCCTAAATAAACTTCCTGGCCAAGACCTCCTCAGCTTCCCTCAGAGGAAGAAGATCTGAGAATACAAAAGATTTGAAAGACCAAAGAAAGAATAGCAGCTACAGTGTTAGTTACAGGAACAAGATTCAACTCAATTCCCACTCTTTTCCTGGGAAAGATTCTTGGAGAGGCTGGAGGACCCATTTGCAGATGATAGCCATTTGCCTTTCCCCTGAAGACATGTAGGCCAAAGCACAGGGTTCCCAGATAGATGCATCATTACTGGGATGCATTTAAATTCAATACTGAAAGCAAATTGTGAGAATCACAATGTAGAAAGAAACAGTGTTTTTGTCATACATGCCTGGTGTGCATGTATCTTACTGTCTGGCAACAAGGTGAGCGAAAGAGATGGAAGCCGTGTTAGAGCCAAAAAAGTACTAAGTGATGTTTTTCTGACTTAAAACCTGTCTAGAGAACCTAAATCTCTCTACAATAGAATCTAGATATTTGATATACGTGTACAGGTTCTTTTCACGGGAAGGGAAGGGTGAAATTCATGTGCTGAACAGCACGGAGGCATGTTGAAATCCAAGAAATAAAATTAGAAAAAGAAGCTACCAAAAAGAAGTTAGGTAATTTTAAACCAATCGCTACACCCATTTAATTCTCATGACAAAATATTACTTCTCCCAATTTAATGCGGAATAGCCATTTCTAATCCAAACATGGGCAATGTCAAATCAGCACAGCAGTAAATTTTATTCTTGTTCAGTAAATTCCAAAGCTGGATGATTTCTCCTACTGGGAACAGTCTTCATACCATACTTTTACTTTCTGTAAAGCCATGCAGGCTGGCAAATGTGTCCGTTTTTTTCAGTAATTAGACAATGATCCCTTGATGGAGAATGAATACCTTGATGGAGAATCCAATACCTGATACGTGGAGCTTTGGAAGGAGGCAAGTGGTTGCTATTTTTAGCATATTTCAACAAAAAATACACTTATATTTCTATAAATATGTAGTTGCTGCATTCTCTTGGTCAGCTATTTACTTTTAAGCAGCTGAGTTCTGATTTACATGCTATACCTACAGTAGTCATATCGGCAGAGTACATCTAATGAAAGGTGCAGGTCACAGTAGTTTGGAGATGTGATTGTTCCTCAGTTTAAGACAAAAATGCTATTTGGTGATTTATATCACATGCTATTTGGTGATTTATAATTCCCCATTTTTGATGGGGAAATATCCTTGGAATGCATGTCTAAGTGCTAAGTGCCTAGGATCAGATTGCTTTTCAGAATTCATGTTCCTAACAAAGATAAGTCACTCGATAAAGTATGAAATTCAAATAGAATTTGATTAGTATTTTAAGAATGAAAACATGCTAGTCTGAAAGACTGTAGACCAGTTTTTAACCATGGCATTAGGAAAGAAAAAGATGGGTTTTTTTCCATTGTCTTTAAATATAGGAAAGGGAAATATGGAAGAGCCATCCAAGCTCACTTACAATGAGGAACAGATGTGAGCTATTATGTAGTGTTACTGTATTATTCATAGGATTTTGGTATCTGTATTATTTCAGATACACATTTTCTCAGTATGCTCAGAGCACAAAAAGCTTTGGATTTCTGCAAGTATTCCAGTGAACCTTTCATTACTTTTCACAGGAGTTTCATGGATAGGTTTGCAAGCTGGTCTTATAGGAAGGAGAGGAGAAAGAGCTCAAGAGCTGTTGAGCAAGTAGTTCCACTGGGCAAAATCACAGAGGGCTGAGAAAAAACTGCAGAGCAATATGCTAATATTGCATTGTGTTGTTTGCCTTATGGTGCAACTTCAGTGGATGCTTGGGCTCTTTCCCTAGTATGGTGACACAGTTGTGAGACAGCATCACAATGCAGTGTCAGGGCATCAGTTGGCAATTATATTGTTGCTCTCCAGCTCCATTGGATAAAAATATTATTAATTTCTCTCTTACAGAGGGTCACTGACCTCCAATATCCACATTCCAGCAAAATTTTTTTTTTTTTTGGGGGGAGGGGGGGGGGGGATGAGAAATCAAAGGTCAGAATCATAAACAATAGCTCACATCTGAATTACAAAGGAAATCTTAGGAGAACACAGTTTGAATCCATGCATCAAATAAGGACTTCCAAATGCAATTGACTATTCACTGGAGAATGGTTCTCTTGCATAGCAGAATAACTTCAGATGCGAGACAGTCAATACAAACCTGATGATCCATGAGTTCTGAATGACCAAAAAAAGTGGATATGTGGTGATTAGGAGTACTAGTAGATACATTATATCTCTACATAATTAACTGGAAGCTAATTTGAATGTATAGTATTTATGTCTAATAAACAGCAATCTCTACTTCTCAATTTCCATGTAAGTATCACTAATAATTTGGAAGACTAATTAATCAAATATTGCTGCAATATTATTAGTTAATTTACTAAGCAAATTGTTTTCAAACTGGTGTGAAGCCGCCTGTGGCTGCGTGAGATTACATTGTGTAAGTTATGTACCAAAGTGTATTTTGACTGGCAGAATACTTTAGAGTAGATCAGAACCCTACAAATCTGTGTCTGTTGCTGTTAATATAACCCTAGAAAAGCTGACACATTTCTTATCCAGAAATGTCTTATTCTCTTTCATGTAAGATTAAATTTTACAAATACAGAAGTTCATGATGTTGCTTGTAAAATTGTCTTAGTTTACATATTTATTTTGGTGGCATTTAAAAATAAGAACTGCTAACTAACTAAGAAGCTGGCCAAAGGAATGGGCAAAGTCTAATCATCAGTTTAAATATCAAGGTTTAGGTGTAGATTTTGAACATCCCAGTAGAAATGGAATAGAAAGTTGATGCTTGGTTTGGACTAAGAAATATTTTAAAAATATGTTTTATAAGGAATATTCACTGCAATTCTTGAATAATAAGCAATATCTCTGAACAGTGAGAAAATGATGATCAATAAAGTATATGGGGTACTCTATAATAGCATATATAATTACCATTATGTACAATTTATTACCAGTGTGTATAGGCAGAGTCGTAAAACAAGATGACATCATTAGACAGCATATGATAGAAAGTCTTTAAGCCAGCATGCATATATTTTATTGTCATATTTAGAGACTGAGATAGGACTTTCTACATCAAGTATAATATTTGAGGGGGAATCTTCATCAATCCACAAGTCTGAATGGTCTCCTTATATTGGAACTATTTCTGCTAAAAATGAGGGCAAGACTATGGTTCTTCAAGCACTGCTGTAGGTATTTCCAGAGCTGCAAAGTTCAGAGGTGCTAAGCATTGCAATCAGATTTCACCAAAAATTGTGCAGGATTTAATGGCCCTAAACTTAAGTAAGCCATAAAGTTTAATGGTGGTGTTTGTGCTTAAGGCCAGAAACACGCTTATAAACTTTTCTGGACCAAGACCGTTTATGCCATATCTGACAGCATAAGTGAGGCAATAAATAGAAGACCATTTGTTGAGGCAGGTTGGTATTTGTATTACCAATCCTTGACTCAAGGACAAGGGAGGAGGAGACCGAAGATCAGATTTCTGCCACTTTCACCAAGAGGCATGATGCTTTCCTCCACAAAGCAGTTCCAGCTGAATCAGGGGGGAACATGCTCTAATTTGCTATTATAAAGCAGAGTATCATAGATTGGCTTGAAACAGCTTTCAGAAAAATCACACAGGAAGTTTCTGTCAGATTCTAAACCCTCATTATCTGACTCTTAGCCAATGCTTTAACTAGAAGAGCATCTGAACTGCCTTACTTTCCAATCTCCTGTTCCAGAATGTTACTACTTTTTTTCCTTCCCTCATGGGGTGTGAGTTTCACTAATATTTAAGGAGAGGGGTGGGGGGAAGCAAAAAAATTGATGAATTAGTTTCAGTGTAATCCAGGTTTGGGCTTTTAAGATTGAAAGTCCGTCAGCCTGCTGGCAAACTTCTGAAATATTGCCTGATTTTTTTATTCATAAAGTGTGTATTTTTAAGCTAATGGTTGTAAAATGGGCAGGTGAATTCAGGTGCTATTCAGGTGAATCTGAATAGCAGATTGCATAGGTTTTGAAGAGTAGTATTCAAAGAACTCAATCTAATTCTGAAAGTATTAGTGATGTCATGAAATTAATAGACATCTATATCTTTCACAATTAATCATGACTTTAGTTAAGCTCTTACTACCTTGTTTGGTGGGGCATTAAGTAATTAAGTAATTAAGAAGAATCCTTTATTTATAGATGTGGTCCAGCACTTAATACCTGCACATTCTTTCTTTTATTGTAAGCAGAAATGTAGAAGAGGATGGTTTGCAACTTGGTGGGTGGTCCTAATGCCAGGATCCTCCTGGAGCATCTGAATCACAGGAGGTTACTTCATCCATTCCTCACTCACAGGAAATATACCAGCTAGAAGGAAAGCAGTTGGCTACTCATCCATAGTGTTATTTACTGAATATATCCAGTTACAACTACCACCCACTCCAATGACATATTGCAGACTAACAACTTGATTAATGATTAACAACTTACCAATGAAACCATAGAGCAGAACTGAAAACTTGGGGTTCCGGGTCATAGTTATCAGGATAATTGTAGCTGAGCAAGGATCTAGCTATGCTCCTGATTCAGCTGCTCCGTTTGCACACTTTCATCACAAAAGTTCCTGAAATGGATTTACCATCCCTTAAGGAATCAGTTCAATAATCTGTACAATACAGGAAAATATAGTTTTTCTGTGTGCAGCAGATGAGTTAGGAAATACTGAGGGTAAGGAATAGCAGTTCAATTTCAATTTTACAGGATAATTGGCAGGCAGACCTATCTGAACCAGGCAGGTTCTACCTGAACTAGAATTTTACTGTGATAGGCACCCACCTATAATCCACAAAAGGTCCTTGGCAAACTCTGTAGAGTATGGAAAGCACGAAGGTGTCCTTGCTGTTTCATGATTCCGGATTATCTGGCGCTGTTGTAGTTGAGGCAGCAGTTCGACTCCAACTTGGGTCGAACGGAAAGTGGTGTAATGGAGCAGCACACTGCCAGCTCACAGCTCATGCTTTCCCCTGCTTTTCCTTCTGCAGTGACACTTGGCTGAGTTAAGCCCCACTGGCTGTTACGAGCATGACCCACGTTGCTTCCTCCAGGAACGAAGAACTCGCCTTGCCAAGAGGAGCTCTTCTCACTGTGCATCTCTCCAAACTGGGACAAATCCGTGTCCGGTAGCCCATCAGCTGCAACATGAGATAAGCATGTCAAAAGGCTAGAGACCCACTTTCTACCTGAGAGCAACAAGACTTTTTAACCACTTCTTATCTTGTGGATAAACTTACAATGATTCCTCAAAGCTATTTGCCAAAAGAAATGAAATACTAAAGAAGAGCGAGGAGGCAGAAGCAAAACTGCATTCTTTTAGGTTTCTGAACTACTTTGTTCAGATAAAACATCGGCTTAAGTGCCTGCTTGTTATATCACTATGCTCAATGTTTTTTCTGAATGTTATTCATCATGAGAAAGAATTCTAAACTTGGTAGCACACCATGGGTGTTCTCACTTGTGCCAAATGTACTGAGCTACCACAGCCAGTCTTAACAAGGCATTATTTCTAATGGAGAAGGCAGTTTATGTCTCCAGCAAAACAATATTATTTTTTATCTGGTCACAACGACACATCTGTTGTATGCCTTGATTGTAACAGCAGAAGTGTTATTTTATATTGAATTTTCAATTTTGCTATTTTATCTTGTTTCTCTCCTCTGTATTGTTTGTGAAATGAACCCCCTCTTGTTTGAGGGAAACCTCTTTTGTTTTTAGTCAGGAGGGTGTGCTAGCAAGCTGTCTTTCAACTGACAGAATCAAATATAGTATATGCCATAAAATGGCAATCAAATATCATCTGAGAAGACAGAAGCATATTTATTTCCTTTCCTATCCCGAGAATCAATGTGATAATTGTTATCTTGTTTGTAAAAAAAAAAATAATAATAAATCTTTCCTTAAAAAAGAAAGTTTTGTGTGTTGTCTCACAGAACCTTCTTTTATTTTTGAAAGCACAAGTAATACCATGCTGTAATCTTAAACATGTCAAATTGTAGTTGCAATATCATCATTTTCACCTAGTCAGGCACATGATATCATCTCCTGTCCTTACAGCTGAAGTCCTTAGACCTTCAAAATAAAGACTATCCTGTGTTAGTAGGACTTCGGTTAAAACATTTTGGGGTCATAGAGGAAAACATTCACTGTGGGCTCAATGAAGGAAGTTGCAAAATTAGGAATCTGCTCTCATTTCTTGATCTTCACTTTCTCACATGCATTTTCCCTTGAAATCTTTCTGATTTCACATTTTAGATTTTTACTCTATTTAACCACAAATGAGTAACGCATTTTGCATTCTTTCAGATTCAATATATAAGCGAAGAAACAATTAAGTTTTGTGCCAAGGTGAGTCATTTATGCAGATCAGGGCAGATGCTAATTGATATTTTTCTTTAAATGAAAATCTAAGAGGCTGAGGAGTGTAAGTTCAGTTACTTTCAGGGACACAGCACAGAAGGTGCTTTTATCTGGAAAGAAATCTCTGGCTGAATATCAAGTAGTATATCAGTGTAACCTGCAAATTATCAGTTCTGTATTTTGTTTAAGGCAGATAGCCATGTTTTGAACTACAGAACAAAAGATCCAATGGTAGGTTGTGGTTTTTTTTAAAAAAAATCTCTTAATGAACACTGTTTGCTGCTTCTAGAGACTGAAGTCTACAATCATATGCAAGCTAGCTTAAGATTGAATATACAGCCTTAGTATTTGTAAAGCCTCGTGAGGACATAAACTCCTTTTAAAGAAATAGAAAGTAACAATTAAAATCATTGTTGTTTTTGTCACCTCCCTCTATTTGCACATAGAACACAAACAAAAGAGATAGAGCCAGGAGTGAGAATAAACCTGTAGTCCCATATTTTCAAGCCAACACATATTTTTTCATTTCTGCTCTCCTCCACCAGCTCCAATTCATTAGTATATGGGAAACCCATCCTTACTTCCAACCATAAAAACAGGAAAAGTAAATGAAGGAATAGAACTGGATATAGAGAGGGTTAGTACTTATTTACCAGAGAGCATCATTTCCATGTGTTTCTCACACCAGCAAAAGTGTGTGCGAGTGCCATAAGAATGTATATTGGGGAGTATCTCCAGGTGCTCCATAGTTTTGAAATCAGGGATTCTAAATACATCTGCTCCTGTTTTGAAAAGGTCTGTTTACTGTCTAATAAAAACAAGGAAAGAAGAAACAATTCTAACTCATTGCTACAGCATTCACTGGGGTCATTGATTTCCTCATAATCAGCCACAAGTAACTGTAACTGTCATCCTTTAAAAATTAATTCAGCACTTTACGTTTTTATTTCCTAAGGGAGATTAAAAGCTGCTTGACAGTCTTTTAATTCTATTACCTGTTATTCTGAGGGGAAATGTTGCTCAAACTGGTCAGAAGCTGATTTTGCTTCTAAAGTCTGAGCTGCTTCTTTCCAGGCCAACTAAGACACAGATACATATAAAAGGTAAGAAAAAAAAAAAAACAATTTCCAGGAGATACAAGTGTTATTCTTTATGCAGAACCTCATTGCTGGAGGAAATCAGCCCAGTGTAGAGTCTCTTTAGCTACACTGAGACCTGTTCTACGTGTGTGAACATCAGCCTGCTCCAGGCATTGCTTTTGGCTGCTTCCTGCCTCACAGACTCATGAGAGCAGTGTCAGGGATGTAGTACCTGATGAAGCTGAGTCCTAGTTAGATGGACCTGAAAATGCTGAAATGATGGCAGGAAGGGGTATGATATGTGAAAGTAGGAGATGGAACAATAGTCTCATCTTCTAAGTGTTTTTCGACTTGCATGGGAATCCAGTAGAGAACGAATTATTCCTTCTCTCTCCTACTTGAACTACAACTCCATTCCTGTTCACAAGTTAAGTTAAAATAGCCAAGGATCTTAAGCAATAGTAGTAGTATCATGACTAACACAGGCTGCTTTGTATCAGCCCTGACACAACTTTAAGGCTAATTAGAAGCAGCTGCTTACAGGTGACATCTCTTCTTTTTTTATTATTATTTTCTGCAGTAAATTCATGCCTGGGTGTAACAGCCATGACTGTTCGATGAGAAATTATATTGGTGGAATAATGGAAATTATCATCATTAAAAAACAGTCAAAATATCCAGGCATAAGTTTTAACTTATTTTCATGGCAGCTAGTGATTTTAGCAGAACCTTAGAAAACCCACCCTGTCACCTTTAACATAAAGAAATGGTTATCAGCAGTGCTCCTAAGTGACTTCCATAAAATTGTTTTATGTAGTGAATAGAGCCAGCCTTATTTATTTGTTTTCCTCTGAACAACAACTCAAAAATATTAGAAAGAAATGGTTTAGCACAGTGAGCCACGTACAGCCTAGTGAGGGATATATGCAAAGAATAAGGGATACATAAGAAACATTCAGGGATTTTCCTTTAAAAAAATACAAATGAAAGAACAACAAAACAGCTGGAAAACAACAGTGAGATTATGCACCTGTTTAGGCCTGAACACGAATAAATGAAGGTCTGTTTTAAATTATTAAGGAACTGAAATAATAAGCATTCCATTTCAGTTCCCAGGAAAGAAGGGCTTTACACTTATATAAAGAATTATTCTCTCCAGCCATCTAAATGATGTGGAGGTTTGCAGAAATGTCTCTAAGACTGGGCATAAAATAAATTATTGGGGACTTTGGAATTAATTTCCTAAGAATATATTTCTTTTTTTTTTCCTGTCCTTACCAAATTAACACAGACAATGGTTATTATTGCCAAGCAGTTTCTACTAACTTAAGCAAGCCTTATTTTTGAGACATTTAAAACACTGAGCTTCCTTAGAAATTAACAACTTTAAGAATCAGTACTTTTTGTTTGAAGACTGTAGACTTTCTTGTGCAAGAACTAACATTTGATTCTAATTGCAGCTCAAGTGTCAAGTGCGACTTTGCTGTTTACGTCTGTATCTGATATACCTAAGGACAATGACCTTTCAGTTCATTACACAATGTAAGGTAAAAGCTAAATCTGGAGCATTGTCTTAAATCAGCATTGGCTCTGTCTGCACTCAAGGAAGTTATACTCAGGAGTAAATTAGATTAGTGTTTTAAGAAATACCAGTAATTCCCTTTTCTAAGTATAGAGTGGCATTGGTTAAAAGAAGCATTGTAAATCTTATTTCCAATTAGCTTAAGCCTTATAAACATTCACTGAAGGCCCTGCTAAATCTGCTTAAATTCAGAGACTGTCCACCATTTGCCAGCTGGTAGTTCCTGTCTGGAGATTTAGCAACAGATAGCTGTGGGATGGGAAAGAGCTGATTAGCTATGAATAATGAAGAGAGACCAAATCCCCATTAACCAGGTCTGAAAGCAGAGTGTGACAAATGACCCAACATGATATTTAATAGAGCCCAGTTAGACAAAGAGCAGTAAGCAACAGATTCTGCTTCGTATGAAGGACAGTGCAGAAATGCACATATCTTACTTGCTTTGAGCTTCCTGTGGATTTGATGAATTTTTAAGGTAGACAAAACCCCCTTATACTTCACCAAACTGATAAATAGATATTTAACACATGGATGACAGTCTGCATTTTCATAAAGCAGATGTGTTTAGTCCGTTTCACAAACACTAAAAAAAGAGAATCTACCTTCCAGAAATGGGGGAGGAGAGTTTCAGGAACATGATCACAATGAAACAAAAAATAGTAAAAAAGGTGAGTCCTTCCATTTCCTCTCATATTTGCCTTGCTGTCTGTGAAAGAAATCACTAAGGCAAGTGCCATCCTCTCTCCTGTATTTGAGAGTACATTGAAAAACATATTGAAGTCAATAGCAGTCCACTAACTATGGTGAACATTGTGTCAGAACTACTCGGCTTTTGCTGTAGCAAATTATTCTACCCCTTCTCTCAGGCAGAACAACTTCCTCAGATGACAAAAAACATCAACCATCCTTTGAGATGAGTCTCCTCTTTGGCATGTGCCATGCTGGGAAGCTGAGTAATCAGCTTAGGATTCAAACTTATTAAAGTCACCATGTCTTAAGCATTTAGACTTCTCTGCTCAGAGGATATATATATTTTTTTAAAGCATCAATTCCACATTTATTTTGGTATTTCAAAAATCTGTGGATATCATTGATATAACTGTGTATCTTCAAATCAAAATCATTCTATAGCTGAGTAAAAAAAAAATCCATAAGTTTTTCTTCTTCTGAGGATTACACACAGAAAGAAAAGGCTCACTGCTGTACTGTAGTGAATTTCATATTCCTAAGATAAACAGCAAAAAGAAATATCATCTTGTTTTCTGATTCCCATGTCTAGACACATTTTGTGTTGTGGGCAATTCTGAATTATCGGACTAGAGTTTCTCTGAGGTGTTCTGCTGACATCATGAGTCATACAACCGAAGCTCAAGTGGTTTATGTTGTCATTAGAATCCCAAGATAGAATTGTATAAAATGACATAATTCACAGTGTGCCTGTTTGTTTTATATAGTAAAACAGAATCTGAGTTCCTGATTCAGTTCCTTCTTATTCCCATTGAGCCCATCCTTTTTTTTCCCCCAGGTAGCTTTCTGACAGCACAATTGAAGCAGCAGTTTGTTAGAAAATAAGAGCTATTTTTGTAATTGGCAGATTTCTTTATTGAAAGAAAAGAACGAGCATTTATTGAGAGGGAAATGTAGCAGTGAATATGTCAGTGGAGATGAAGAAGATGAATTCGGGGTTGAAACACTATTTATCAAAACTGGATCAACACAGGGGCTACTAAACCAGGAAAAAGTAACAGCTGGGAAGGAACAAGCCCCTTAGATGAAAGTACAGACCAAGCTGAACTGCTGGTCTGAAGGGTATCCCCTTTAAGAAATCTAGATTGTTTGAAAAAAAATGGCAAGGCATTTTCTTTTTCAGCAAACAATGGATCGGGAAAGAAGCCTTACACACTTGGGATTTGTCCATATAAGCTCTTTCTTTAGGTTTGAAATATTTTGAATGACAAATCATGCTTTTTTTGAATTTCTGAGCTGGCATTAAAAAGAACCGTTCTTCCAACATATCCTCAAACATTCTTGACCCAAATTTCTCTTTAGTGATAAGCTAATATTAAGACAAAATTCTGGTTGGAGCTTATGTGAAACTGGAAGTCTGGGGAATTTTAAATAGTGGCATAAATTCCAATTGCTGCAACACCATGGCATTAGGTAGCACAACAGTTTCATTTTCTGAGTCTTGGATGTGGTTCTTACGCATTTTTGAGCAAGTGTCTAAAACATGAAGCAATCAAGAGATCAGCCAGTATGTGCTCTTGCAGATGTTAAGATAGGTTACTTAAATGGCTTAAGAATATCCAGTAAAAATTTAATTACAATGTATAGCCTCCTTCTAGTACTCTTCTAGTACTCTTCAAAAGTTGAATGAATAATGCATTGCAAATCTCCTATGATCTCATCCTAACAAAAGATATTTTTCGTTAAAAACCAAACAACAGTGTAACTCATAGACTTCATAGTGGCTGCAGATCGGGCTATTTTTAGAATGTAACTGGGGATTTTATGCTTTCAAACATGTTGGTCATGATAAGAACCCTTTAGAATTCTTTCTTTGAAGAGAAGAATATCAACAAAGAGCTATCAGAATAATTTACAATTCTGAAATGATACTCCTGTTTGTTTAAATCTGTTTTCCTTTTGAAACAGAACTTTGGCTGATGCTATAGATTATTCTCTAGTTAAAGTATCGTACTTGAATTGTTGTGAAATTCATAGCTCCCACTCTCAGCAGTGATATGACACAAGGAAAAGATCAGCAGAGAAAAAAAGGGGAGAGTCTTTTTCATAAAATGGCACCATAGGATCTTTCTTCAGGGAATATTTAAAAGAGATGTGTTTACTTCTGATACACTCACATGTCTGATAACAGTAAGCAGATTAAGTATATACAGAAGATCTTTTATGCCTGCTTCCTTTGAGTGAAGGGTATTATGTTTGTAAATCAAAGTCCAAATGCTGGCAAAGGGAACAAACTGCATAATCCTATTGAAAGGTTTATATCTTTAAACAGCATTTTAACATAACTGTGACTTAACCATTCCTTCAGTGCAGCTTCAGGAACAGACACACAAGGACATGTTTCTCAATAACAAATCCTTTTTCTTAATTTCTTTCCTAAATTTTCAAAATGAAGGTATTTTTATATTTTATTCTATACTCTCATTTTCTCACTCATTTTGTAAGAAGTTGCTCAGTAGTAATGTATAAAAGCCTGTTGGGAGAAGAGATTAAAGAAGCCTTGGGATCCAGCAGGGTAGTGGAGTGAACAAAAACCAAAAGCAGGAGAAATATAGAGGGCAGAGGAGAAGAGCTGCAATTTTTGAGGAGGAGAGTAAAAGGCAGAGCTTATGGAAACCTGTGGACAGTGAGACTGGTGGCTGAAAAGAAGGAACTGATACTGCAGACCAAGATTGGGTGACTCACTCTGGTGAGAAGTTAGTTCTGATTAGGAAAAATATCTGGAACAAGGAATAAATCCAGCTGCAAGCTGGAAGCAGATGAGAAGTGGGCAACAAATAGAGGTAGGAGAGATTGGGCGAGGGAGACACGAGACTTTCTGTCCAAAAAATATCTGAGCTTTTAACAAGAGACTGAAATAGGAAAACTGAGGCCCTAAAAGTAAAATATATAACAATGAAGACCAAGTCTAGGAAAATTGTTGGTACTTCAATAAAGAAAGGTTGGACTGAATAGTAATAGTAAAATACTAAAAGGAAAAATTTAGGCCCAGTAGAGCGAATTCTTTTTTAATAACTATGATGGAAGACAAACTCAACATTAAAATTGTGATACCCAGTTGCAAATGGGTATATTTCTGGTCAGGACCAGAAATACGGCTGTATGTTGGTAAGCCTGTTGAAACTGGAAAGTCTAGTCAGACGTGTCCTACATGCATTTATTCACAAGATGAATGATGTTAAAGATTTTCACATGATCAAGGCTGTAGTCAAAACATTGCATCTGTAATTTAACTGTGGGATAAGAAAATATTTGGAATTCATCTTCCAAACAGAAAAACTCAGGCTTATCCATTTCAAAGTTAGTTCTGAGGTTTGTAAAGGTATTTTTCCATCACCTGCTTTATACCAGCTTCACAAAATAGTCTTGTCTAAGAAAGTTCTGATTACTAGGAATAGATGGATACTGTGCTCACTGTGGGGGCAGCAATAAATCACTGGGGACCAAAAAAAGGTTGAAAAGTGAGATGACAAGAGTATTTTCACTCATTTTGGTCCTAGACACGCCTGGGATTTATGCAGTTCTAAAATAAGCAGTGGAGTTCTTTCCTGTACAAATTGTCCTGAATCTTACATGCAAGTTCTAAAACCCTCTGCTCAGCATTTTCTTTCAAGTCTAATTCGCAGAGCTGTCATTTATAAATTTACAGTCCGAACTACAGATCATTTGGAACTGTGTGTATGGGATGCATTATTATCTCATTCTAAATAGTCTGGAATGGAAAGTCGCATCCTACATCAGCTTGTATAAGAGAAATATAATGGTGTTTTTTCTCAATGTATGTCACTCAATTTAGTATGAAATGAAATTTTTTATGAGATTAAATTGGGGATGCAAACCAATTTTAAGTGAGTGTTTGCCTTAACACATTGCTAACCGGGTTAGGTGACAATGATTACTGTAGTTCTGTCTATTACACAAGATATCCTAAGGAGGAACACTAACGAAGATGAAGTATTAATTTAGTGTTTCTAATGACAACCAAAAAAGAAGAAACTAACACTTACAATAAATGAGATTCTAAAAATCAGTGGTACCTCACTTCCTGATCTAAGGCAGGTTAAATTTTACTGAAATAACATGCAGAATTACTGTAACTTAATCATGACCACCAACTTTGAGGTTTTATTAAGGAGTCAATATCTCTCATAAAAACTTTAAGAAAGGAAAAGACAAGTATTTGGTGGCTGAGGCAATGAGCAGAGAGGACAGCTGTATCCTTAGCAACATTGTCACTAGATAAACACTTAATGGAGCTGAATCCTGAAACGTATCTGCACACAATCTGACATTTGGGTTTAAACCTGCTGGAGTGAGTTTCCACTCCATTACATTTAACTACATTTCTCTATGTGACAGTGGTGTCACCTATCCATACGGTACTGAATCATTTGGATGAGGGCAGGAGAAGTTAAGCTCCCAAGTTTTCAACAGGGACTACAAAAGCACGTCCCGTAAAGTCAAGGATGCCTGAACAGCTTTTGATGGTACGTGTACATGGATCACCTGTAATTCCCAGGTGAAACACTGCTTCAATTCTGGCCCAATCCACGCTAAATCAGTTTGAGTTTAAAAATTTTGTGGATGTAATTTTTTTTTTTTTTTTAAACACCTACAGTTGTTGCATGGGTTCAATTTTACAGCAAATGAAAATGCAAAGACAAAGAAGGAATCCTCCCGTCTGCACAGAAAATTATAAAATAATACTGTGAGACCATTTGTATGAAAACACAAAAAAGGAAAAACAGTATTTCTTTGGAGGTAGCAAGCTTCTGGACACAGGGTTTTCTAGGCAGCTTTACTGAATATCAGATATGACTTGGAAAACAAATATGATAGTAAGTAAGGACTAAGAAAAAAGCAGGTAGCGTTAAATAAAAAATCCAACCAGTAGAGTAAAAGAAAATTATGATTATGCTGAAAAATGAAGACTTATATCTAGAGAAAACGGAGCGTAAAACCTCATATTAATAAATATTTTCTGCCTCAAGCCATTCATACTTCTTTCCTCCAAATACACAGCTGGTGTATATCTGAGTTTGAGAAATACAACTTGAGAACACTAATGCTAGTAATATCACAAAATGAAAGAAATAACTATATAATGACATAATTCTTGGTATGCTTTCTGTATTACGACTGTTTGGGCACTAACCTAATAAAAAGCTTGTGGTGCTTGTATTTTTCTCCTATGTACTGTTATTTTTTCACCCTCCCATATTTGTATATGCTCCCTATGCCTTAGATGTTTACATGTTTCTTAGTTTGATTGTATTAAATCAGCATAATGTGTGATTAAACTGTTGGAATCTTCTGGTGCTGTGAAAATGCTAATATAGATCTTTCATAGTAAAACTATGTGCATGACAAACTATGTGAATAAGTAGGTGAATTAAAAAGACTTTTTTTCCTTGAAGAAGTCACAACAAGGAAAAGAATGAAGTTCAGCAAGCAAATCCACTACGGTTCCCTTCTCCTAGCCCCATTCCTCACTTCAGGAAAGCATCAAGGAATGGTTATTATAAAACGGAATTGGAAAATGATTAAGGTTGTCTGTGAATTTCTATACAGTATTTACTATGCTTCTCACTAAAATATTTCTGAAACCAAGGCTTATTTTACCCCAGGGAAGACACTTTTGTAAAAAAGCTTAATGAGTAGCTGTGGATATAAGAAACCCTACCAATCACCCCTTGGTACAAAATAAATAGCGTAAATTATGCAGTTTGAAGTGAAAAAAATGTTTTGCGCGGTAGGGCTATAGTGAAATTATGGACCACCTCATTAAGCAAGCTCTTATAAATATGTATCTGACCATATTTAACTACAGGACACTTTTAGATAGTGTTCCTTCCCAAGTAGAGCACAGATAGAATCTTTGAATGAAATCTTAACCAAACTCAGATCAAAAGAAGGGGAAAAAAAAGCTTCATAAAAAGGGCAATAAAAATAAATTTGAACTAGGCAATATAAAGCTGTCTCTTGAAGGCAGTAGGTAGTAGTCCCTTAGAAGACATTAGACTCAGAAGCTTTTCCTTCTAATCTTCAAATCTGGGGAAAGGGAGCAGGAAGAGAAAACATTAATTGCTCCACAGCTGACACAGGTGTGGGAGGCTGAAGGCCATTAGAGGACATCAGCTTTCAAGGGGACTTAGACACTTTAGTGCTTCAGGTGCTTTTAAAAGTAGAGAAAGTGAGAGCAAAGAGTCTGTGGGTATTGCCATTCTGTTCAGCCAGTGGCAGCCATACGTCTGCTTCCATCACTTCACAAAACACTGGCATGATAGTTTGTATAATTCTTTTAAAAATTCGTATGCGTATCGGTTATTATTGTACTGTTAGTGTCATGCAGTCATAATGTGCAGCTGTAAAAGAGGACTGGGAGAAACGTTTTGGCTTCTATATGTTGGAGAACAACAGGGAATTTCACTGGGATGGAGTACAACTTCTAAAGTATCCATTCTGTGAATTTATGGGTGGGAACAAGATTAATGAGCAAATATTAAATAAATAGACTCTTTGAGAATTTGACTGTGTGGTCCCTGATGAAACAGTTTACAAGAGAAATGAGTTATTTTCATGTAGTAATACCTTAATCTCCTTGTTTCGCTGCACTACATGCAAGTATAAAACTTGCCTTTCACTATAGATTAGCTAAAAGTGACATAGACCCTCAGGCACCAGGACTTGCAAATACTGTCCCTACTCAATCTAGTTTTGTTGAGCAAACCCTTGCTCAGATTCATTCCTCAGCATACAACAACACTGATGTTTCTAAACCTTCAAAGAACATTTGTCTTGCTAAAGAACATTTACAACTGCTTGAATTTAACAGATTTATATATATATGGCTTGGTTTTGCTCAGGGACAGAAGTAGGAAACTTCAGAAATTTGTAAACTTTAATGCTTAAAAAAAAAGTAGAGAGAAATCTTAAAAAATGCTTAAAATCTTAAAAAAGAAAGCTTAAAAAGTCACTAATATATTGTGTAACAAGATTTCCAATTGCTTGGAATTTAACCTCCAATTATATCCATATCAATTAAGTTCCTATGTCTAGAAGCCTCCAACCCATACATTCCAGAAATACAAGAAGATCTGCTTTGATTTGGGAGCCTTCATAACACTTAAAACTGACTTCGTGCACACATGCTGGTATTTTACCAGTCTTTGTATTGGCACTGAGTACTACAAGGCAGTAAAGTGGAGTGGAATTTTTCATTTCAGCTCCAATGTTTGGAAAGGCACTGAGTGCTCATAACTCCAGATGAAGTGAAAGGAACATGGAGATCTTTAACACCCATAAAAATGCACTGCAGAGAAGCACTTATAATAGCTGATGGCTGAGAGGATGGAAAGGAAGAGCACTGTCATTCTGACCCTACAACCACAAGTAGGTTTTGAGACAGAAGGGAGCAGGAAATATATTTTCCCTGTTCTGTATCACAGGGGATACAGATATCTCAAAATATTACTCTCTTTTCATCAGACTAAATGTTAAGGTTGTGTGGGGATATAATGTTTTAAAAGACAGGAAGAAGCAGATCTGGTTCAAAACTGCTTGTACGTTCAGAGGAGGTGTGGAAACCAGCATCCCACCACCTCTCCATGCCTGGATCACCACAGAAACCAGAACACAGTCTCTCCTCTCCTGCATAAATGTTCTTAGCAACAGCTAGAAAATGAGCAAAAAAGCCTAAAAACAACCCAATAAAAAACCCAAACAGTTTCAACCCATATATATCGACTCTCTTGACCAGATTTTCATCTTGAATTTCTGAAAGGTTTTCCTGAATAAATCTTCAGAAAGCTAGTCTTCACAAAGTATCATTAAAAATAAAATAAAATAAAAAATTAAAGAAAGCTGGGA
The DNA here is from genome assembly GCA_004320125.1 of Scolopax mira. NCBI lineage: Eukaryota > Metazoa > Chordata > Aves > Charadriiformes > Scolopacidae > Scolopax > Scolopax mira. The sequence goes on from BJBW01002885.1 coordinate 63,385, forward strand.
CTGGGTGGGGGAGAACACACTCTGAGAATGTCTGTGATCTTTTGGAAGAAGTCATGAATTTTTCCTTGTCTTTACACCACAGAAAAAAGCAAGCTTAAAATTTGGCCTTTCATTTTAATTTAAACTAGACATTTATTAGTTATTGAAAGCGTTTGCACTTTTGCAGGTGATATGTTGGTTTCTTTAAAGCATCTCAGTTTCAAAGGATGGAACCCTGAACTTCAATCACGTTTATGATGTCAGTTCTTTCTATTTATTACTAGTTTTCTATCGTATTGTTTAGCTTTATTCTTCTTTATAATAAAATACACGAACAATTTAACTGGAGTAACCTGTACTAAATATCAAGTGTTACCCTACAGAATCAGCAAGGTTAATCCACATTGTCTACGATCATCAACATAAAGATAACAGGCACTTTTCTAGCACCTAATCTTCCATGAAACAAAGAGCAATAATAAGTACAAATTGAAATCCTTGGCATGCCTGAGGTATTCCTCTTTGCTGACAACATTTAGAGCACATTTCTCTAAGAAGATACTCAGACAGTGAAGCCACACATCTCAGCAGTGTCACCCCTCTCAAAAAGAGTATCAGAACTGTCAGGTCATTTTGGATCCCTATTGGCCTTAATATATCACTCACATTGTGTTCCTGTAACCCTTTGCTATTTAATCATTATTTAAAAGAAAGGAACATAACATTGCAGACACTTGTGGGTTTGGTTTTTTTCCCCCTCATTTTTGCTGTCCTATGCACAACCAGCTCCTGAAAAGATCAGATGATTATAGAGAGGATAGAGTTCTGGGGATTCTGCTTCTCTGAAAATAAATTACATTTACTATCATTCCTGAGCTGAACAAAACACTGAATCAGCAAAATGGAACTGGATTCAATCAAACTGACCCCCTTTGTCTCTTATTTCACTGAACTTTAGTTATTTAAAAAACTCCAAACACCTACACTTTTTTTTTCAGTGAAGCAGAAAAAAAGTTTTCCAAGTAATGCTATTTTTAAAAGACCAGCAAAGATAACCTTAGTAGATCTGAACATATCATCACTCACCCTGCAAGATGGTCTTAATATATCTAGATAATTCTTTTAGCTGTTTCTGTTTCTTGATCTTTCCATGTACATACCTGAGAACTCTGTGACTCCACTCCAAAATAAACCTCAATCACCATCACTTTCACGCAAAAGTATTTTCTAAGTAGCACTTTTGATGACTATATCAGGAGGCATTTTCCCCCTTTTCCCTTTAAGTTGACTTTGATCCAAATAGCCAAGATTCACAGGTGTTGAGCTTCAGCTGTGAAGCATTTGATCTGACCACCCAGCTGTAGGTTTCCCTGGAAACCTACAGCTATTACAACAGTTCCCCAGCTTGCTATTGAGTATTACAGCCACTCGTGGTCACTTCACGATCACAAAGCCACAAAGGAATCCTGAGGCATGTCCAGATTATTTTATAGCACCTACTGTAGATTAAATAGCCCCCCTTTTTAGTCCATTGAAGCTTCTGGCTCTGTTATAAAGTGAATAAAGTTAATTGGGGCTAGTTTGTATTTCAAATAGAGTTTTAAAGATATCTGCACCGAATTAAATAGGTTAATTCATGGGAAACATTTGAAAGAGGATTTACTACAAAAATCTCATTGTTAATTCGCAGAGAGGGATGCATCAAAATTGTGATTTAACAAGCTGTATCTACTGCACAATTGGGTGCTTTTGCATGTGTCAGCTGACACCTCAGTCTTTCTGAGCAGCAGAGCACAGAAATAGGTTGGAATTAGTAATTCTGACCTTCAATCACAAAACCAATAGGTATGTGATACTACTGCAGCAATTATCAGTGCAGGCATGTAACACTTGGTTGGTTCAGACAGGTGGCACAAACATAAACAAGACCTTTCCCTTAGGCTTAAGCTTTTTATTTCCCATTATTGCTTCTCTCAATTCATGCAGACTCTGACTTCTCATTCCCTAGTGGTTTATTCTGCAATTAAGACCTTTGCTTCTTAGTAGGGACTAAATAAGACTCCTCTGTTTCTCCTGTATTCTTGCTTGAAGAGCCCCAGCCTGAACTTAACCTAAATATACCTCTCTTACCAGTGAGAAATGACCTTCCCTCTGAGACTGGGAAGCAGACTGTGCCTCAGCTCTGGTAGGGAACAAGGTTTGTTCAATCATCGTGCAAACTCCTAAGGTTTCCCTGTTTTCTGCAGGATCCCAGAATTCCAGTCTTTCAGAAAATGCTGACAGGTGCTGCAAGAATACACACAGCATGTTGTTATTTTGCTGAACAAACTTGTGTACGCTGTTTTCATTTTGCTATGTCATGTTGACAACAGTGAATATCTACATATTGCAACAGCTGGCTATATTTTATAGGTCAAAATAACACTAATTTGAGTTTCTAATATCTTATGATTTCCATTTCAAACTAAACATGGAAGCTTTTCTTCTCCTAAATGTTTATGTACAGGTTTTCCTTCTCCATAATCTACCAAAAACCCAGTAATTAAGAGATCTAACAAATCATTAAGCTATCAGAAGCAATACACATTAAAATTCATTTTTCAATCCTAAATCATAAAAATTATCTTCCTCTACAGTAAGACCATTGTAATATTTCAACACCTCTTTAAAATGCTTAATGAACTAGGAGGATTTGTCTTTTGTAACCAAACATGTAGAGAGTTTCTCTCCCAAATGTTAATATTCTGTAACAGGAAGCTAGTTGTTTAAAATATGTCTAACAACATCTGAATGGTAGAAGGAGCTTATTTATCCATCTGCCAGTGACAGATAGATTTAGCTTTTAATAACTACCATCACATATAAAAAGCTGATCTGTTCACACACTAATGATGGTTAGAATGGGAATCATAATTTAGGTCATTTTTGAGATAAACTTTTCCTCTTCCCCCCCATTTCCTTCTGTATAGGCAGACCACAGCATAGAGTTTATTTAATATTAACAAATGAAAAACTAAAAGTTTACCTAAAAGATCAGATAGGGGTGAAGAGTAAAAGGCATTTTGTATCTTTTCTTAAGACTAATTTCTCATCTATTTCTTAGACAGAAATTCCTTTTACTCTCTATAGTGTCATTAAGCTAAAATTGTTGCAGTGAAAACACCACTGCTGTACTAAAAGAAGTAAGTCCTCAAACCCTTTTCTGTGAGGGGCTTGTTTAACTTCTCCAGCTAGTCTGGTGGACATATTGGCAAAAACACTTTTTGTTGAAAGATTCACACATTAGATGAGCTGAGACATCTCACATTCTGGCTCCTTTGTACCTCGAAGCCATTCTGCAGGCCAGACCTTGCATTGATATTCACAGTATTTTAAAGGTCAAAACCAAGCAGGAAACAAAAGTCAAAAAACAATTCAGAACTTGTTTACGTATGAAAGGGAAACCAGAAGTAGGAAGGCAGTGCAATTTGTTTATCTTTACAGGTCACCTTTTTTAATTTGATGTGCTGTATCAGAGAGTTTCCAAGGTTAATAGTCTATCATTGTATAGTCTATCAGATTGCATTCAAGAATCTTTTAAAAAATGGTTTGTGTTAATAAATGAAGTCTGAAATGATTACTTTCTCACTATATCCAATGTTTGTTTTATTCAGAAGCAAAATGGGATCACTTCATGAATAGCAAGTGGCAGTTGGGTAAGTAATCTAAAGACTAGCATAAGAAGAAACTCAAAGGTAATAAAACTCTAATGTTAAAGTACAATAGTGAAAGAACTACAAAAACATTTAGGCCTCTGTGTTTGAGACTTACTAAATGCGTTAGGGCTAGTTCTATACAAAATAACAGCTCTTTATTATTTTCAAATTATGAATTTTTGGTTAATTAAGAAAATGTAAACATCCATAAACACACATATCATTATAATTATGAGGATTTATTTAGATCAGTTTTACAACTACTCTATTCATAAAAAGGTAGTGTACAGTGTCAACATTTTATTGCATTGTTATTTTGCAACCATTGGAAATGAAATTAAATAGTTTTTGAGTATGTGTTGCTTTAAAACTGTAACATAAAAGATACATGTTCTTTCCTCTGGGATGTCTGAGATGGCAACCTCAGCAATACAGCAACTTATGGTGCTTCTTAGACTCTTCTTTTTTAAAGACTGTAACTCCATACTGAACCATTCACCCACAGTTTTGCTGATTATTGTTGGGCTTTGCACCTTGAAGTTTTACAATAAAGCACCAGCAGGGAAGGAAAAAAAAAAAACAACCTGATGTGATCACTCCTAATTACTTATTTATATGCCCAAATTTTTAAGTATGTGAGTGAAGGCTGAAAATCTGTTTGAAAACAGGCTGGCTGAAATCAGTAGAGAAAAGACAGATTATTTTCCACACAATTCTGCAGTTATCATGGTATATTTACCGTAAAGTAAATTTACTCCCCTCAGATGTTACCAGAATATTCACTAGCTGCTTTGGCATCACCTCCCCTCACACTTTTTTACTGAGAATTGCTGGGGGATCATAAAAGTGAAATAACGGACTAACAAAACCTTAGGGGTGAGATTTCCTTCTAAATAAAATTCTGTTTGGAGACGTGAGGTCAAAGGGAAAATGCCTAAAAGCTCCATTCATTTCAGCAAACTGGGAGACGTGGTGTTCTCAGGTTTCAGCAGAGTTGCTAGCAATGTGTATCACACAGATATTTTACAATACTGTGCAATATATGTGTTGCCTAAGGCATTAAATGTGCCTTTGTTGAAGGGAAGAGAGCCTCTACCCCAACTACACAGCCCACAGGGATCAACAGTCTCAAAACGTTCTTCAAGTTCCTCTCATCTTGTATAAGGCAACTAATCCAAGAACAAAAGCTTTTCAGAATAACTTTCCAATGTGGAATAACTTTTGGCATTGACTTCTCTCTGTCTAGTGTTTCATCTTCACTCCAGAATTAATCTGGATGATAAAATGCTGGAGGATGCTCAGGTCAAGTCTTCATTAAAGAAGAAACAAATCCTGAATCTACTGTGTTCCAAGTAGTGTATAGTGCCTCCGTAACGCACCTTTAGACTCAAAGGAAGCAGAGGAGGGGAAGAGGAAAATAAAGAAGAAAAGGAAAAAAATTAAAGCTCAAATAAAAACCTAAGCTAGTTGTGTCTCAAAAATGAGAAAGATTAATTTAAGACAATCAATAAACAGATGAGTGTCTCAGCTTCCAAAGGCTAAAAAACCTGCTTCTCTTTTTTCATCTGAATGGTTCCAATTCTACCTTTCTTTCCCTTGAACTGCTTCCATCTGTCAAGCCTATGGATCCCAAGATGGATGACAAAAGACAAGTTGAAATAGACACTTAGAACTTAAAAAGTCATAAAGACTAGAGTTTAAGATGTAATATGTAGTCAAGCAAGGAAATTCCTTCCTAAACCTAAGAGTAGGTGATTATCAAGAACCAGGAACCTTTAAACTGTATCAACTCCACTCTTTAGAAAGTCCCATGAGGTAACAAGAATTGCTTGTGGTGTGAAGGTAAGTTCATATGCAGAAAAAACAAGACAGAGAAACAGTCGCCCCCCTCCTCCACCTTGCAAGCCATCTGATGTCATCAGGATGGGAAATAAATGTTCTGTGAACAGCTCTGATTTACTGCCTACATGACAAACCCCAAATCTTCTCCTAATTCCATAAAATTTCTGTCTAAATTTCTACCACCAGGTATGATTTTCTTGTTATTTGCACAGAAAGGGAAAGAGACTGCTGTTTAAGCAAACTGGATGCTTTCTTTAAAAAAATGTTAATTAATGCACATGGCATTAGTCACATGGCTGATTAATGCATTAATCTATGCAAAGTTAATATAATTTGAGCATGTTTGAATCATCATTAATTATACTGCAAAACTATATGAAATTATGTACTTAAAAGATTTAATAGAAATTTATCTGGTTTTCAAATTTACCTGGGTTTTCCTTTTCTCCCCTTAATCCTAAAGTTTTCAGTTCTCAGAAACGTCTGTGGTTTGTCTGTGGTTGAAGAGTATAAATTGTTTCACTCTGTAAGAAATGTATTAAAAAAGAAGTGTACCTCCTTGTGAACATTTCTGAGACTTTTATGAAGTGAAGTAACTGGGGATAATAAATAATTCGAGTCTCCATTTTCTTGCAAATTCTCTTGGTCTTGAAATCTAACTGTTTAGTTAAATTTCTCAAGTGTGTTGCAGGAAGTGAAATGGTTTTAGTCCATAAAGTTTACAAACCCCACTGCCTGTGGGTCTGTGATTATGTTTATCCTTCAATGAAATGATTTATCTGTTGGTGCTTAAATGAACAGAATATTGCCTTTTATGATTTTCTCCCCTTGATATATACTGTCTCTACATATTGTTTTCAGAATTTCAATAAGAATTTCATGAATTTCACAAGTATGGATATTCATCTATTTGCAAATTGTATCTCTACATCATCTTTCACGTCCTGTCTCCAACAGAAGAAACTTCACTGGTTTCTGGGTGAAACTGGGTTATGATTTATACTATAACTATAAGCAAACTTACTTTCTTGAAATCAGTTGCACGTCATGAAAGCACAACCAAAATCAAGGATGTCTGTGAACCAGTTTCATTTTCACTAAACACAGTTTGTAAGTGTTCTTACATTGGTGTGAGATACCCTGCCATTTCCTTTACTTTTCCTTTTATTAAAAAAACCCAAACCAAATTCTCAGAAAAGATAAGTGACAGATGTGGGGAGAAAATGTGTATATTTCTAACATCAAGGTTGTATTCCTCTTGTTTTTCTTGTCTAACATGTCTTGATCAGCACAGACATATTCTCAGAGATCCTCTGGTAACTTAGACTGCTAGGGTCAGAGGCAGGAGAAACTCCTGGAGAGCTAGATGGGCAATTTTTTATATTTCTTCCATGATGGACTTTGAGGGGTAATATCAAGCAGCATATTTCAAAGAACATCTTGAAACATTACTTGAAGGTTGCTTTGTATATCACCTCTCTCAACATTTTTTTTCATTACAGTATTTGTGTTCCCAATAGAATATATGTGATTAAATGTACTGTATCAATATGAATCAATAAATTATACTGATGATCTCAAAGGTCCCTTCCAACCTTGACGATTCTATGAATCTATACACACTCATATATTTCTCATATGCCTCCCAGGCTGAATTCTCATAGTCTCGCTATTTGGGAATTTTATGCTAATGCTCAGTGTGTTTACATTAACTGGGGTTAATGAAGAGACAATCCAATGCCTTTGGTCTGGAACTCAAATAAGATCTCCAGACTCTTTAGCGAATCTTTAAACACAGGAGCATATAAGTGTATAATTACTGCTTGGGCTTCTCTCTGTCTTTTGTCATTTTTTCTTGATTTATTTGACCACTTCCATTATCTTTAAATGTAGTTTTGAATTGCAGAATATCAGACACATACTGAGAAAAATGCTTTTACTTACTAACATATATATATTAGCTACAGGTAATTTCCTCCTTTAACAGCTATCAAATTTGTGTAATAGGTATTCACCTCTGCCCTCCCTCCCAAAATGCCCCCATCAACCTCTCCTGCTGAATTACAAAACAAAGAATGAATGCCTTTTTAGTCTTTCATGTGGAATTAATTTGCATATATTATCTTTTAAATTTGCATATTTGCAGGATACTTGTACACTTGCAGGGCTAAATAATTTAATCTCACAGTCCTTTAACGATTTCCAAGATGGAGCTACTCCCTTGATTAAATACAACTATTGGTGATCCTATCACCAGAATGATAACACACATGTTACAAACTCTTCAAGAAGGAGACCATTTACTTTCAGTGAATGGCACCTGCCTAGGTAGCTGTTTAGTAAGTAAATTACTGTAATGAATAAGTATACTTGAACAAACAGAGATATGTTTCTAAATCCATTGAAACTTTGGCTGGCTGGAAGCAGGTTCAATGAACATTGAACAAATATTCACCAACATTGAAGGTCTGGAATTTTTGTTAGACCTCATGACCGCTATTAAGGCTCATTAAAAACACAAATTCTAGGTTTCTCTGCATGGAATCACTGTGTGATGAATTTTTATATATATATTTTTTTTATTTTTTTTTTTTTTTACAAAAGGATCTCTAACAACCTTTATAATATCCCAGGGACTAACTTATGCCCTTTGGAATAAAAAGGTTATACCAGCAAATATGAAACAGTAAAAATTTCCTGGGCTTCCTGGTTCCATTCTGGTTAGATGAAATGGGGAAAAACCCCAGCAGGCTCTTCCCAGTATCTTAGCACTTTTGTTTCCAGTAAAAGTTAGTAATTGTAAGTATGAATTAAATAATATACAATTAATTATAAAAAATATTACTTTAAATGCTATAAAAATAAAACATCACTGTTTTACACTCAATGCTTATTTCTACTGGAACAGAGATTTGCGTTAATTATGAATGGTAATATTCATTCCTACACAGGAAGAAGGGCAAAGTACAAGGACCATTGAACATAACATTTTTCCAATGTTACCTAATTATAAGAACACCTGTGCTGAATAACTTTCAGCTGATCTATTTGCAGAGTGTTTAATAGTCCTTAAAATTCCTCATTTCTTAACAGTAATGGGCCAGCAATGTTTGCACATTAAGTTGTGTAAGAAATATATTGGCAGAAACTGCTCAAAATACTTGTTTTCCTACATTATATCTAACCACTGGTTTCTAGCGGGGTGCTTGCCAATAAGTACATTAAATATTAGTGGATATTCTCAGTTATTTTTGCTAAGGGTGACGTGTTTCGTCTTTGCTACAAAGAACTCATTCTAGGGAAAAAGCCCAGTGACTCACCTAATCAGCTCAGAGAAGTTATTTGTATGCCAAAAAGCTTGTGCACTTCTAAAATGCTAAAATGGAAGGTATTTCTCCCCTTCTCCCTCTCTCACTCCATCTTGCTGTCTTGTTTTTTTTTTTTTTTTTTTTTTACTGAATACATGGTACCCCTTACCCCTCAGTATCCTGGGCAGATTTAAACGCCTTCCATATCAAGCACAGTATCTTCTCCAATGTTTTTATTGTTAAAGAAACTGGAAATAATTATTTCTAGATGCTGCATATTTAAGTGTAATAATAATGAAAAAAAATCCTTTTATTCAAACCCCAAACCTTAGCAGTGAGTGATCATTACAAAACCAGACATAAATGTTTATAGCAGCCCTGGAAGAATCATGCAGACAAATGCAAATGGCTATTAATCTTCTTTTGATTGCTTGTATCTGTTTAGTTCCTCCAAAGTTAAGTAGAAAAGTAGCTCTAGCAGTTAATTAGATGAAAGTCAGGGAGAGAAAAGAAGTCAGGAAATGTTTTTAAAGGTGTTTTACTGCCTAATTTCCACAAAAATCTTTTTTTGTTTTGGATATTGGTTTATGCTGCCAAGTCAAGGAAACAGCAGAGAACAACTGCGGAGGGGTTTTGGTGGGTTTTGTGTGTGTGAGAGAGGGTAGTTAATACACTCTGCAGTTCAGACAGATGTTGTAAGTTCACAGCCAAGATCATTGCAGAAGTTTCTGCAACCTGCATTATAGAAAAGAAAATCCTGTGATCATAATAATCCATCCAGAATTTAATCTATATTAATTTAAACTCTGTTTTTCTCTCACCCAGGAATATCCCTGACTACTACCGGGAACATCTCTGAGCCTCCTTTGGCCATGTGGCTGTTTCACAGGCTGTTCCTACTCCTAAGCTGTTTCCTTCAGTGGTTTAATGAGATGCTGGATGATCCAGTTTTTTCTGTCTGGAAAACTGTTGTTTGTCTATTTGGATCAGAATATTCCCACAGGAAGGAAAGGCCTCAGAAACAATCTTTGTGGCTTAATTATAGGAGATTATATATGTTCCTTTAGCTTTTCTGTCTGGTTGTTTTTTAAGAGTTAGCCTCAGAAACAAGGCAATGATGTGCCTGTGTAAGAAGGAAAAAACTATGGAATCTAAAATACGTATAAAAATTGGTTAATAAAATAAAATTATATAAGGTCATATTAATGAGATGTTTAGAAGATTTTTTAGTTTCATCTGCTTTAAAGAAGAACATGTGTAGAGGATCTCCTAATCTGAGATTCATCAGGTATGACGGGATTTCATACACCTGGAATTTCCCACTAACACCCTTGCTGTGAAACACAAAAAAAGATACGGTCTCCCTTGAACATTTCTAGTGCGGTTTAGAGGGCAAAGCCAAATCTGAACTGGATTTTTAACACAAATTGTATTGTATTTATAATCTAGGCAGAACTTCTGTGAATCCACACACACACCACTTCACTGTAAATCCTCAACATGCATTGTAAATGTTCACAGACATACAGTGTGTTAAAGCAGGATGGATAATGGCTGTTATTTCAGGTATCTTCAATAGATATGAGCCTATAAGGAGTTTCTTGGTTTAAGTTGCACAGCATACTCAAATGTTGTTTATATACTTAAATTCCCTTTGGTGTGCATATCTATCCAGAAGCATCTGAATTTTTAAAACTCCAGACTAGACACTTGAAAAGAGAATATCGCCTTCGAGTGTGAAAAGGTCTGACTTCTCAAATGCTAGACATTGCTTTCCACACTGCAGCAAGTGTTTTTACTTATTCTAAATACAGACCCATTCTCACTGAAGGGCTCAGGGACTGATTACCAAAAATTCAGGATGGCAAAGACCCACAGGTCATGAAAAACTGTGTAGACAACCCTATGTGTCAGGCTTACATAGACTTTTTCCTCCTCTTTCTTTCCTCTCCTTGTCATGTGTAAGATGGAGGCTGCTGCTATCCACACTGAGGGGACTGGACTGGCCCCGAAGGAATCCCTTGACATTGATGTGAAAAAGCAGCAGGGATCACAAAAGAAGTGGGAGAGGTGGGAACTTCCTATGAAATAATTGTTTGACCTGAGACTGAAAGTGGATTGTGGCTGTGAGACACTTCGCTGGGAATAGGTGAAGAAGAGGAAGAAAGGGATTTTATTTGAAATGCAGGTATTAATGTTGTCTTGAAGATATAAGGAGTGAGCCAGGTATTGAATAAAGGGTTTTCTGTTTCAAAATTCCATTAGGAACAAAGGTAGAAGGGACTGAAGGTGGTGAGGAGGTTCATATGATCCACTCAGTTTAGAATGTATGTTGGAAAAAAATCTTAAGATGAAGCAATTCCTTTCAAAGAATCATTGTACTTCTGTTGTTATTTTAATTGTAATTACTTTCAGAATCAGAAAAAAATCTGAATCCAGAAAGAGATGTCAAGAATAAGTTACCAGGGAGGAGCTGTGCAGTTGTAGAACATAGCACCTACATTTAATTTCTGCTGACAATGTATCTGGCAAAGAAAGAAAGATGGAGTTGAAAAGAAAGATGTGACTCCTAGGTGCACAGGATCATAACTAAATGGGGGAGTAAAGGCAGTCTTACAGGTCTTTATTTTTTCCTGACTACCAATCAGAAAGGTCTTTATTTATTACAGAAAATGGCAGATTTTAGATATAAGCTTAGTGCCTGTTGTTAACTGCAAGTGTTTAGGATTGGAAGGGTTATTAAACCATGGGAGCAACCAATGGGTAGTGTTTTGTTGCATCATTATATACTCAGTGATATTTTGGAGCCAGTATTTCTTTACATTTAGAAAGAGACATTGCTTTCTAGTGGAAACCTGGGCAAAACAGCGTTCTTTTTCTGACTTTTTTCTCCAATGTGCTACCTGCTTTCTTTCCAACTAAATGTAACAACTTATTGATCCACATTTCTGTAATGCAATATTTCAGACATATATCAATAAGTTGTTGATAAACATATGTACTGTTCTTGTTTCTGGTTTTATGCTGAGCAGAATGTCAGAAGGAAACATCCCGTACCTTGATGGAACCTTTCTGTAATTGTGCAGTACTAAATACAGACCAGAGTCCAACTTTTTTTAGTAGGCCACAGTAATGAAACTTATTTTCTCATTTCACTGCATGGGGGTAAGGGCGATGAGTATTTATGCGTCTACCAGTTCTTCCCACAAACTATTTAATTTTTTACATGCACAGACTAGAAGTGAGTAGCCTCTTCTCTTGTGCATTTGAGAACACTGATGTTCAGGTCTGGTTTGATCATATTGCAGTAGGATAGGAGAATTATGTCAGTGATTCTGTAAGCAACAGGGGACAGGTTTGCAGATTACTCTTGAGTCCTTCAAGACTGGAGATTTCTTATTTAATTGCCTAAATTTCTCAAAAACCTCATTTAATAGTTTAATTTCATGTCATTGTGGCATAGTAGTAGCTCTTCCTGTAGGCGATATCCTTAGTCAGACAAAATGTATTTTTCTGTGCATGATTCACAATACTTGTGAAATCTTTGTTGCTATTATTGCATTTTGAGCAAGAGACATTTGTGATAGCCTAAACGTGTTTGTTGTTTACCAGACCTCTTGCTGTAATAATTGCTCTTAGAACTGTTATTTGTGTAGAATTTAGATTTTTGTTTAACCTAACTGTCACCAGACAGCTTGCATTCTTTCTAAAACTGCTTGAAGCCTCTGGTCATACACTTTTTCCCCTTTACACCCACTTCATGTCAAAATGTCACCTAAACAGATGTTCATACACTCCAGACCTGCAAAACCATGTACATTTTCTACTGAAACATCCTGATTGCTGGACTAAAACCAAATGGCAGTCTGAGAAAACAGCATGTTGGAAGGGGGGTGTTGAATATGCACCATGTACGTGTGCTATGTGTTTTTAAAGACACCTGCCAGACTACTGCAGATGTAAGAGCTATAAAAACATTTGGCATCAAGCAATACTTTTGGAATTTTTCTGCTTGTAGTTAGTGGAAAATATTCACTTCTTGTATAATGACGGGATTTCTTTAGGTCAATGTAGAGATGAAGAGTTCTTTTTCCTTTTTTTTTTTTTTCTCTTTTCTGTATAGTGTTTACCTTCTGCTCATTTTCATTTCTTGCTTTGTGACCAATGGGGTAACTATATTAATTCTTGACATTATCTGCTCAACTACGTACTCCTTTTCTCCTGGAAAACTTTTTTTTACACTTTCTTAATTATACCATTTTTCACACAGTTCCCATGAGGGAAAGCTGGGGATCATGCTGAATACCCCGTCAGGCAGGTACTTTTCACAGGTGAAGTTTTAACATGATCATAGGCTCAGTTTTTGTTGGGGGCAAAAAGAACTACAAGTTCTTTTACCTTATTTCAGTCTGACTTATTTCTCAGTTTAACTACCACTATTTCTGGCAACATGTGGCATTGTAGTCCTGTTGCTAACTTCAATTAAATATAACAGTCCATTTGCTTTCCTTCAGACTGATAACTGCCTCTGAGGTGATACTGCCCATCATTCCCCATGAAGAATTCCTCCCGCTATCGTCATTCTCTTTCCACATTTTTCACACTTGACTGGTGTTTTTGAACACTGCAAAGTGATATTATATACTGCCATTCTTATCTCTTTTCCCAAATACTTTTTCTTCTTTTACTTTACCTGTGGTCCAGAGTTTGTTTTCTATGTGCTCTGACTTTGAGCAATGTTTGAGGTAGCATTTTAGATTTTTTGTCATGTTTTTTCTTGGCTGTCTTGGTCATGGAGTCAGAAAAACTGACCTTTTCCCAACATTTGAGTTTTATACTCACTCCTATTTGACCTATTTTTACTGCATTGTTACGCATAAACTGTGAGCTTTCCATCCCTCAGAATCTGGGACTTACCAAAGACTGACTTAGTCCCTGCAGTGGTATTCTATCTCCCTTTCTTGAAGCTCCCCCAAAAATGCTGATCTTCAGAATTCATTTGTACTTTTTTCTGTTTTTCATCTTATTTTTGCTTCACCTCTTTGTTTAAAAATGCATAAGTTGCATTTCCTTTTTTAATGCTGAGAGTATCCCTGTCAGAAATCTATGTTGTGGAACACAGTAGCTTTTGGCTAAAAATACAGACATAAACCATGGAAGAAATCTTGGAAAAGGTAGAGTGTTTCAGTTCTTTTTTCCTAAATGCATGTATCTGACAATTCAACTGGCCAAACAAAAATAGTGGGAAAAATAATAAAGAGAGAGACTTAGCCATTAAGTCTGTACCTCAGGGCAAGGTGTTTTAGTTGACCTGGTCTCATCCTTAGTTACAGCTTTGTGTTGCAATGCTCCCCTTAGGTATCTTTTTAAGATCTTATTTTCCTAGTATTTTTTATGTGATTAGTTCTACTTTGGGGCAGGAAGAGATATTACTTCTTAGATTAGTAATCTTAGTATACTCCCTGAGACCTTGGCAGGTAGGCAGGTATCTTTCTTAGGGTTTTGTTTTTTGGGGGGAGTTTTTTATACTTGTATTTTTTTATTTTTTCTCAGCAGAGATCTCTTATTTCTCTTGTCTGGTGTCTATTGGAAGTGTTGATGCATAGCCTATTACTCTTTCAGGCGTTACACCGTAAAGATTAGCCTGTCTCCATACCGTATTCTTGAAGGAAAACACAGAAGGTTCACTGAACTTTGTACAAAAAAGAACTCTCCTATTTTCCTAAGCACCTATTTTAAACTACTGCCTTAAAAGCACTTGAATTACTCTTTTGATTCTGCCTCAGATGATTATGAATATTTTTTGTCTATTGGGATAAAGATTCCACTGGAAAATCTTGAGGTAGAATTTCACCCACAGCCAATTTCTGTGTTGCAGGTGTCTTATCTATATCTTCCACTCTCCACTATCACGCTCTCTTCTGTGTTTCTTAAACCACCAAAAATGACACAAACAAAACTTCTTTGTTGCCTTGTAAAAATTGTGTATCTAAGAAAAGAACTTGATGATGTTGTGTCATAGAAGAGTTTTTGATGCATCCTTTAATTTGACCTTCACTTTTCCCCCCATATGGTAAATTCATACTTATTCTATAGCAAGACATATTGAGTGAGAAAAATAGGACTCCTACCTGAAATTGTTCTCTGTAAAATTCCTAGAGTAGATGCTGAAAAGCATTGCTAAATCTTAAACCAAAAGAACGTGTTTTGTGCCAGGAGATGTTGGTCAGTTTTGGTGCCAAGTAAGAAAGGAAATGAGACTCTATAGAGTCTGTATCATTAAAGCATCATTTAAAATACTCTTTGTTAGAGCTAACATAATAGTGAAAGAGAGAGTAATGTAGATAATCTCATGTCCCTTCAGATGCTGGGAAACCTGAGTTGTCTCTCCAACCAGCCTGCAAGGCATTGTGCAGACCCCATCTGTAGAAAGTGCTACCCTGTTTTGGTCATTTTAGCTATTATTAGATTTTCTTACAAAAAAGCAGTTCTATTCATCATTGCTTCTGTCAAACAGAGAGGATGTTCTCATGAGAACTTCTTGCTGCACTTTTAGATAAAGGCAAGGAGATGCAAGAGGTGTAATTGCTGGATCCAAGGGGGAATTGCCTGCAGGATCCTCCTCTACAATGAGCAGGGGTGAGGCTATCCTGCGGGCAAGGGGTTTGTGCAGCACAACACTGGCCTGAAGGCTAAACACTACGTGAAGCACAGCACAACACTGCACAGCACGGGTCTGGTCCTACTAAGGTTGTGTGGATCGCTAACTCTTCCACCTACAAAGGTCTTCTGGTCGGGATCACTACAAACCATTATTTTTAGAAACTGTAAAGAATTGTGTATGTTAGCTACCTTTCTTGCTAATAAAAAGGTGGAAGATCATACTGGTTTGGAAGACAAAATGTCCTTTCAGCCATTGAGTGGCTCCCTCCAGGTGAGGGTTGAGGCACAGAAAAGAAACAGTAGAAAGTCTTGGCCTCATCCCTTGCCTGTGGTGTTCTTGTTTGGCGAATAAAGGATTTGAGTCATTACATTGTCAATCTGTCAGCTTCTCTGTGCGTGAAAGAAGGATTTCAAAACTGCCTAAGCAGTGATGTGAGCACTTAAGAAGATCAGGTTCTTTTGAAAATCCCAGACTAAATTCAAATGATTCTGATGGATGTCAACATTTTCTCCCTGGTTATATATATTAAAAAAAAAAAAGCACAAAGCTTTCTTCTTGCATATTTTCCTCTTTGATGGAACAAAATATCACTGGTGTATATAAGCTTTTATTTTGCCCAGACCACAACTTCCTTAACAATTTTTACTGAGGGAAATTCACACTCTCAAATATGTCCATCTCAGAACTAGACATGCCTGACCTACTTTGATGATGTGTTTCAGCACAACAGCAAGCATTTTAATGGTGCACCACTGTAATACATCTTTAGACTGAGAGTTAACAGTAGTTCATAAACTTGTTTCTTGATTACCATTATTCTGTGCTTTGGCTGTAAGAAACTGGTTTAAATATAATGTAGCTGGGTTATGATCTGACTATTAATAAAATACTAACATTTAGCTAGTTATGTAGCAATAAAACTTAAGTGCTTTACAGAAAACTTAGGGATGGGAAGAGTCAGAGAACCTGAGTTAAGAGGAAAAAAAGATAAAATCCAGATTTCCACATTTTACCCTTTCCAAAAATTCTCAGTTTACTTCTTCCCTAGTGTCTGTTGAAATGGAATAGTTAAAGTTGAAAAGACAAGTTGATTTGGACTTTTTTTTTCCAAATAACTTTTCTTAAGGAATAGCTTGGGAAAAAGATTGTGTCACTGTCACTGTATAGTATCTGCAAAAGTTCCCAGACATCCTTTGGGGAAAACTATTATAGTTAATAGGTGCTGCTTCTGCATGAGGATGTATTTGGCCAAATGCTGCCCTCAGCTATGTCAGTGGAACTGCCAATACATCAAAGCCCATGAAATGAGTGATTTTCCAGTGGTATAACTGAGAGCAGATTTTGTCCTACTGTATTGAAGTACGTAGGCAGTTTAAGGAAAACATGAGGTCTTTTGATCTGCTTATAACCCCTAGTAAAAGCCCATGGAGTCATCTGGCAGAATGAAGCTCTTCTGTAGAATATTTCTGCAATCTCAGTTACTTGATAGCTGTCCAGCTGATTCTTTAATTCATAATGCTTTGTGCTATGTTACTACGTTTCATGCTGTAGCCCTGAAAACATGTGCCCTCTTTTAAAGCTATTTTAATCTATAATTTTTCCCCAGAGAGGATGCATCGAAGAACTCTAGTGAGTAATAATTACATGAAAAAGTGTACTGACTGGTTTATTTTTATGTCGTCATTAAAATTATTGTTGATTTTTACATCATATTGGAAATTTAAATTTACCAAAATTTGGGATATTTATGAAAATGTCTACAAAATCTGTTTCTAATGTCGCTAAAGGATGATCACTAACTTCCTTTTCTTTGATTAAGCTTTCAATAATTCTTTTTCAAGAGTTAGATAGGAAGGTTTGGGTTATGTTAAATCTTAAACTCTCAAATAGAGTTCTTGTTCTGGAGCTGTATTATGTAGTCCAGAACAGGGCTGTGGTAATCCAAATCCATTCTCATAATCCAAACTGCTGGCAGGAGAAATCACTTGAATACTCAAACAACTGCCTAAGTCACCCCTGAACACCATGGTGTCTGTGAAGAAGCTGTCTTGCCTGTGAACTGCTGCTGGAAATCCTCTCTCTTCTTGTGTTATCACAGACTCATAGAATGGTTAGAGTTAGAAGGGAATGGGGCAGCCACAGCTTATCTGGGCAACCCATTCCAGTGTCTCACCACCCTCACAATAAAGAATTTCTTCCTAATATATAATATAAATCTCCCCTCTTTCGTTTTAAACCATTACCTGTCATCCTATCGCTACTATTGCATCCTTCCTGTAGGCCCCCTTTGGGTCCTAGAAGGGGCTATAAGGTCTCCCTAGAGCCTTCTCCCCTCCAGGCTGAACAACCCCAGCTCTCTAAGCCTGTCTTCATAGGAGAGGTGCTGCAGCCCTCTGATCATCTTTTTTGCCCTCCTCTGGACTCCAACAGGTTTCTTATGTCAGAATATTCCAGGTGAGGTCTCACCAGAGCAGAGCAGAGGGGCAGAATCACCTCCCATGACCTGCAGGATACACTTCCCAGGCTTTCTGGGCTGACAGCGTATGTTGATGACTCAGGTTGAGCTTCTCATCCACCAACACTCCTGAAGTCCTCCTCAGGGCTGCTCTCCAGCCATTATCCATCCAACTTGCATTTGGGTTTGAGATTGGTGATATGATTCTGTGGGTCTTTGCCAAATTGAGAATTTGAGAATGTTGACTTTCATTTTCTTGCATCCCTTGTTATTTTAGATTTCCATGTGTTTTGATGTGTATCAAAATATTTAACAAGGCTGATATTACAGTATCATTATTGGTGCTTGGGTAAACATCACAAGGATGAAGCAGTAATTAATGTAGTATAGCTATTGTTGCAGGCTTTCTGCCTGCTTAATCAATCATATTTGCATACATCAGTCTTGCTTCTTGTTTTAAATCTTTTCTTTGCATCTGAAGCACACATGTTTCAAAAAATCTAAATAAAGCTGCAAGGCTCTTTCACTGTCACTACGCTTCAGCAAATGCTGACCTTACATAAACTCATGTTGGTTTCTATGTGTGATGGGCAAACCACAAACTGTCCTCAATTTGGGTTTGCTTCGCATATTTGGCAAAGTAAAAGTTGGAGCCTTAAATTTAATGGAAAAAAACCAAACAAATGAAAACTTTCCCATGTGAACTCTTCCATCAGCTTCTTGTCTCAGAGAGAAATAAGGCAGCCGTAGTTTCCTTCATGGCATGAGATTTTCTGGCATGCACATTTGCCAGAATTGTTCTGACAATTTAGAAATTCGATGAAGTATATTATTAAGTGGAGATAATAGCTTCTCTAACTATATGAGGAATTGTTTGGGTTTGTTGTTATCTTTCAACTGCATCTATGTCTTTCTAAAAAAAGTACTCTAGAAATTATTCTTGTGATCCATTATTGGAAACTTGGAGAATGTATTTGGGTTTTATTTCTTTGTCTGCATGTTTTTGTTTGCTTTGGGTTTTTTTTTTTTTGTTGAGGGTTCTTGAGTTTTCTTTTGTTTCTTTGTTTGTTTTTACAGTCAAGCAATTTAATAGATTTCTCAGGCTGAAGAGTCTCTTAGTTTTAAAATTTACTTGTAACTCTCTAACCAAGTTCTTCTAGAAGAGAAACCTTTGCCTAAGTCACATACCAAGCATAGTATATTTCCACATGACCTGCATAGAATTCATTAGCCTTTGGAAGTTATTTTCATACATGTAAAGTTGCTGTAAAATAGGACAGTGATAAAATAGGACAGACCTAGAGACTTGATACTATGAATGCAAAGCGTGTAAGCATACCTAGGTGCAGGTGGATACACCTTAGAGATACTTTCACAGCTTGGCTTATCTTTTTCAGCACAGAGAGTCTCCAGTTTATGTTTTTAGAGTAAAAATAAATAAATAAATATTTTGGAAGAAATATTTGGATGCCATTTTTAAAAATCTGGCACCAATGGGTACTTTATCATTTCAGAATACAAACATCATATTAACGTTTGGCCCTAATTCTGGCTAGTCCCCATTTTTCCTCCCATTTCTCTCATCAATTTGCTTTGTTTAAATCCAAATTTTATTGATTAAGGCCAGAATAAAGTAACATGATCCAGACCATGACATGAATAACAAAGTGACTTGATTTCTATTCTTAGCAATAGATTTGAAATATTTTTCAACTCTATCTGTGATCATTTAATTTTAGGAGTTTTAAAAAATGAACTATTTCTATGTCTAGACAGTACCCAACCCAAAAGGCACTAATTCCAGTGGGGACCCATCCATCTTAGCACTCCAGAAAACCAAGTGCAACCCCAACTAAAATAGTAAGATCTAAAAGAATGGCTTATTTGAGTGCTTCTTAGAAATTAGAGTAGTCATGGTTTGAATGAATCTGAATAGCTTACCATTGGGAAAAACAATTGTGAGATGCAGAACAATATGAGTTATAGATTGAAAGTGTACAGAAAAGAACCCATTTCCAGTGAGAAATCAGCATGTCCTACCAACTTTTAAATTTAATTTATTTTTCCCCTGGAAGCTTTTGTCTACAAGCTGTAAATATGCACAGAGCCTGTGATGTTCTCCTCTTTCTTTATTTGGTGCAAACATGGTAGTTTCTGCATTGCACCAACCTTTAGACCATTATTTCAGTATTTTTTCAGCTTTTATCAGCCTCTTTCACTTTCCTAAGACAAAATCTTTGTATTTGAATGCTATTGACCCCTGAGGAAATATTTGTTTAAGGGAGCCGGTCCATTTCCATTACCCTGCTGAAGAAGAAAGCCTTTGCTACAAGGATGATATTCCATCTTAAAAATTAAATTCATAGACAGACTTACACATATGCAGGAATTTATATTATCTGAGAAAGATGATTGATAGCATAAATAATATTCTGCATCATTAACATCTATACTCTAAAGTAGGTTTTACAATACATACTCTCTTGTATTTCTGTGATAATGCAGCAGTGATAAAAAGTATTGTTGACAGAGACTTTAGCATACCTTTAACATTTGACAAAAGTTACCTTTAGCTCAATTATTTCAGTAGACATCTCAACATCTGTTCATGTCTTTCATTCTGTTGGTTCCCATTCCTGCTCCCAATTTCAGGTCCTTATCTGCAGCAAGCATACTTGATCTGTGAGAATAACACAGAGTCACTTCTGTTCCTGCTTGGGCTTCAAGTAAGGACAGTAAATGCACTACAAACTTATATGGGCTGCAAGGGCACTTAGTGCACACAGGAACTTAGACTGCTACAGTCTGAATATGTGCAAACTCTGTTTTTTAACCGTCTGCAAATCAGTCAAAAACACAACAGTTTTAACAACTGCTCTCAGGCAAGAATTCACAATCCTACTTTTAAACAGTTGAATAGTAGGACTTTAAAGGTACACTTTGTCAAAATGTCATTTGATATTATAAAAATGTAATTTCCTCAGCCTACTTTTTTAAATGCCTATTATGACTGTGTTTTCCCCAAAACCAATGGCTTAAGGCAGGTATCCACCATAGATAACATCAACTCAATTACTTACGTTTTGGGAAAGTTTCTTTATAAGCAACTGAAAATAGCTTTCTTCAGAGGAAAAAGGTAGGCTCTCTGAAAAGAGGCAGGATGAATGACCTGCTTTTGAAAAAGAAACGACTTAACAAAGTACAAGGTGTGCTTAATGACTAATTACATCATTAGCTGTTAGAACTCAAATAGCTTAATCAGGATTCATACATATATCATTGCAAATGTTCTTTAATACGAGTAGATGGTTCAGAAAAAAACCCACTGTGTCAAGAGAGCAATAAATAAACCATGGCAGAGTACGCTTTTTCATTTTTAATCCCCCAAATTCCCTATTGTTAATAAAAATATTTACTGAACTAGTTTATAAAGCAGAGTGAAAACTGTGCTGTCTCTAACAGGACCATAATTACTCTGCTAGGCAATACGGGGGTTAACTGTTCTATTTAACCGTTGCAGAAGGAAATGGTCCTTCACTAATTGGCAGATATTGGCTTAACAAAACAAGGCTGCATTGGAACACTAAACAGCACATGTCAGCTAAGCAGTGAAATTAATAGAAAATATATGTCTGCTGATGACACAGATGTTACTTGTTTGAAATCGTGAGGTCAAAACTAAAAGTTATGGAAGGGGACATATCTAAATTTGTTTGGGTTCATCCATATTTCTGGTGCCTTCTGATCATCTGCACAGAGAATCACAGAGATTGAAAATACTGCTGGTATTGGCTCGGTGCAAGGACACTTCTGTTTAGTCATGTCTAAGGATAGATGTGTGTCTTTTATATCCTAAGTGTCAGGATGTGAAGGGAAAGATAGAAAAATTGTAGGTTTGATTGGGTGTCATTAAATTTCTTTCTAAAATGGTATGTAAAATAAAGTATAAGTAGTGTATTTGCCCCAGATGTATGAAATGGCATTAGTGTTGCATTGTATATGGTCCATTGAATACAGGCAACGATTTGGGTATGAAAAACAGCTGTGTAATACTGTTACCAGCCTTGCCATAATCCAAAATATAATGTATCAGGTTCTCTACCTTTACTTTTAAAGTCTGTCTTCTACCATACAAATGATTTAGTGTTAATTGTCAGAAATAGGAAAAATCATACAGTAAACTACAAAAGCTTCTGAGGTTGCTAGAAAATATGGATGAAAGTTAAGACATTAAAAGCACAACATATTCCAGAATAAACAGGGAGGTGGATTGCATAGAATAATAATAATAAAAAAAATTCTCTGGAGTTGCTTCTCAAGAAAAGCTGTGTAATGTGTTGTCTAAGACTAGTTATGCTACCCGTGCGCTGATATAATGCAAGATGAAGTATAAGCATCAGCGTGACATAATGAAAGAGAAGCTCTTTTGGTTCTGTTATTCTTTGTTGGATGGATTCAGGTAAAAACAGCAGAAAAGAAATGAGTTGCTGTAGACTGCATACTTATCACCCCACATGTTGTCCTGCTGCCCGAGATTTAACAGCCAGGAGACTTCACTGCGTGGGCATCCTGTCAGTCAAAGGCAGGTCTTACTGACACTGCTGAGGAGATGAAGCTCTGTAGCCGTGAGAGCGTGAGCATTCATGTGTGTTCCAGGGGGCTGCAACTGGCAGGAGGCAAATATTACGGCTGCTAATATTCTCAAGACGTTGCATGATACGCTTGCTGAGATGAAACACAGGCAGGGACTATTTCACCTCAGTTTTCTCCAGGGAATTGTAAATTACCCTCATGAGATATTCAGTAACACACACAAGATGGGCTGTTTATCAGCCTGTTTCAGATGGGTTAGTGTAATGGTTTCTACAGAAATTTTCACTCCTTGTAATTTAAAATACGGGTCCTGGAGCACCAATATATGAGCTTTAGTGTAGCAGGCTTTAAGGAGGAAAGGAGTTTTACCAGCCAGCAGAGGAAGGGGCGGAATCTCTCCGTTTTAAGATGTAAGGTATAGCTAGGTTAGAGGATTGTATTTGTACCAGCAGTCGATGGGAACTGCTGGGATAGGAAGTAAGGAAGAGATGGGGACAGAGGGGAAGAAACAAGGGAATTGTTCCCCTGGCTATATCTGCACAGAAGTTGAGAAGGTTTCAGTGTCCTTCATTAAATCGGTTTCCCCATTCGAGATTGTTTGGAAATTTCTTCCCAGCTCCTTCACGGTCTTGTGCAGCTAGAATAAGGACAAAGTCTGATGATTTGCCATCTCTTTTTTACCGAATGCTTGATCATCATGACTGAGAAGAGATTACCCCTTGCCATTGCACTGATTGCTGTCCTTTCTGCACATAGGGAAGAAATTTGGTAAGTAGGAAGTTTCAGACAGGCAGGCATTCATGGAAAGGATTTCAGCCCTTAATGGTGCCTCGGAAGCAGGCAACCGAGGTAAGAATATACCGAGCTCCTATGTTCACGTGAACATGATGGGAGAAAAGCAGAGTACAAACAGCCTTCAGGCATTAAATTAAAAGATAGGTGTACTGGTAGCACATGCCTGGAATAATCAAATGAAAATTATTGTCTTCAAAAGTCTAGTTCAATGCACTACTGTAGTCCCAGCCAAGTCAGCAAAGGTGTAGATAAATTCAGCCTTGCCTCTTGCTTTTTTTTTTTTCCTTGCTTAGTTTGAGACAGATTGTATTTATTGCATAGGCCAGCACGACACCAAACTACAGCACGCTCATTCCTTAAATGTCAGCTTATTTTATGAGCTCACATTTAACAAAAGAAGATGCAGAGAAAGAAACCCATAGATACTTATGTGTAGACCAAACGTTTGTTGAAAATTACAGAGGTAGAACAGGATATATAATATCTTTAAATGTACTGCGTTGAGTTAAAGGGAGAAATAATAAAGGAGGCTACTGATCAGTTGTTGCTCCAAATTCAGGGACAGAAAAAGAACAAGTGCTGTTGTCAGCCCACAGAAAAAGCCACGTACACTTTATTCTGAGAGTAAGAGCATGTAGGGCTTTGAGCCTATGCAGGCAAATGGAAAAATTCTAAAAGTATGTGCTGGTACACATGGGAAAGGACAGATACTTAGAAAACACATATTCTGGACGTATTCCTTTATTTCTGTGGTGCCATCTATACCCAATATGTGGTTATTTGGTTATCTGTGGGATAATTTTATGTTCTTCATCAATCTACTGTACAAATCATAAACAAAAACTGTAATAGTTTCTTTTGTGCAACAATCAGAAATCTGTCCATTATATGATGCTGGGAGAACTACAAGAACATAAGAATTGTTCTTATGCCTATGCCATAAGATTTCAGCGGTATTAAAAAAAAAGACATTTTTCCTGAGTCTCTGAATTCCTTTATGGGAGAACCCCTTATCTTCCAGTCTATTTGTAACATTAGAGAGAAAATAATTTTTCTTCTAATACGACTTAGTGTCCAGGACTAAATTTCTGCTTCAGCCAAAGTCATGCCAACCCACACACTGCCTGCAGGGCAGGATTCTTATTACTGTCTCAGAGCAGGATCATCTTCCAGAATTGTTCTGTATCTCAGGCCTTGCTTAAGATCATGGATGCTCTAATACTGATTTACTTTTACTGAAAGAGCTTCCTTAAGAACAAAGATTTAATTCTGAGCATTTTCAGGGAAAACACTGAGTTTTTTCCCCACTTTGTTAATAATTTTAGGGATGACTCCAGGGAAGACAGCAATCTCTTCACAACAGATATTAATTATCATTATAGGTTATTACTTAATGATGAGAAAGGCTGATGAAAGGAAGTACACGTGTGTATAAAGATATTGTAAACCCAGTGGAACCCAACAAAACAAATTTTAGTGTTGAGAGAAGATTACATTTCTCATTTGTAATTTCCCTTTTATGATGAAACCTGAATCAAGGGCAGAATTTTTATAATTGCTATTGATGCTTTGATGCTTAGATAAAATTCTGTTCTGTTAAAAACTCTGTTGTCTCCAAGCTCAGTTAAATGTTTTCCTATACATAAAATTTCACACAAGGATTGAAACAAGTGGGTGGAGTGTTTGCTCAGGTTACTATTAATTATTTTTTTTTGCATTGCGAAATGGAAAGGACTATAATTTATCACCACATTATCATACCAGAACTTCTATACATTGTAAACTACTGAGTCTTTACAAATACTACTGCTTTGTGTTGACTCAAACTGGAATGTGCCTGTAGTATGGAGCAGGCGGCCATGTTGCACTGGTACAGCAAGAAACCTTCACAATTTTCTCCCACTCCTTAGATTAAGCTGTCTTTCTCCTTCGCCATGGAGAGGTGCTTTGCCCGCAAGCGCGGAACACCTCCATGAAGCGAGGACACCACCACCCATGACATGGTAGATGAGTTCTCAGGTCTAGCAGGCACCACATGGTGTTAGCAGAGAGTAATGACCGGTTGGGCTCCAGCGTTTCACAAGGGGTGGCAGAGAGGACATGGCTTTTTCTAGCTTTGCTTTGCAGCCAGTAGCTCGCCCCCGACCCGCTGCCGTTCTGGGCTGTTTGCCCAGAAGCCTTCCCACAAAATACTAATCCCTGGCAGCAAAAGAAATCATCTTCCGTGTCCCTCTCTGTGGAGACATCAGCAGATTCAACTGCAACGCTGCTCTTGGTGTTTGTCTCTGCAGTGCTCTAAAGCAGAACCTGCAAACCTGACAAAATGGCAATGTCCCTGAGGCGTGCTGGAAGCATCTGTTGGGCTCGGGTGGCTGATCACAGTAACCAGCCATGTGTAGAAGGAGTGAGAGAGGAAAGAGCAGAAAAGACCTGTACTATGTAAGGCAGAGACTTGATACTCATTTTCTCACAGCAAAAATGTAATTTTTGTGCTGCTGTGGATAAACTGTTGCTGTGCTTAATAAACCTCAGCCACACAATAGCAAATATTAATACTAATTTTTAAATTTTTTTTAAGAAAGGATGGTCTGGAAGGATTGGATGGTTGGAAGGGACCTTTGGAGATCATCTAGTCCAACTCCCCTGCCAAAGCAGGGTCACCCAGAGCAGGTTGCACAGGAACACATCTAGGTGGGGTTTGTGTGTCTCTAGAGAAGGAGATTCTCTGGGCAGCCTGTTCCAGTGCTCTGACACCCTCAAAATAAAGAATTTTTTCCTCATGCTCAGGTGGAATGACTTGCTCTGGATCTAGCTCATGATGACAACATGGTATGAGAAGTTAGCTTTCCTGTGCTCTCATCAGAACTTCAGTTTCATACGTTTGCTCTCTGAGAGACTTCTTAGCTCAAAAATTTTTACAAAATGTTTAGCAAAACTTTTTAGACAGAAGGCTTATGTAGAATTGGGATGTACAGCTATCTCTTGGGTGATATGGTTTCCATTAGTACACTGTTTAGAAAGTAAGTAATGGAATGGTGGTTACAGTTAATTTTTGCTGAACAGGGTGTAAAGAAGACCTTCATGTGTAAAAAATGTTGTAAAAGGAACTGAATATCCTAATTTGAA
The DNA here is from genome assembly GCA_004320125.1 of Scolopax mira. NCBI lineage: Eukaryota > Metazoa > Chordata > Aves > Charadriiformes > Scolopacidae > Scolopax > Scolopax mira. The sequence goes on from BJBW01002885.1 coordinate 89,842, forward strand.
TCTCCTCTTATCTGAGTACTGAGAAAAAAAGGAATAAAAAAATAGAATAGATATTTGATTTAGATTTTTCCAGAGAATACACTTAAAACTGCCGAATTATTTCTATTAACATTCCACTTTGAATACAGATAACAGCCAGTATAACATAATTTTGTATTTGTTATACAGAATATAAAGTACCAAAAGGAAATGGATGAATTAATACTGGAAGAACTGAATTTATATCAAATGTATCATTATTCTCTGGTCTCCAGAAGTAATTAAAACTGGGAAATAGGATTGCAAATGAGCCTTTTGATGTGACATCAGCAGATCCACTGTAACCAAAGGATGATGGGCAGAATCATGTCTTTCACATAATCTGATTGAGAATGTGTTTTACAGCTACAATTGTACAGTGAAATTTACTTTTAAATAAATTATATTTTTTATGCAGTGCAATAGACTTATTTTACAGAAAAGTATATATTATTTTACATGTGTCAATCAATGATAGCTTAAAAGTGACTCACAAAATTGATTTTACATGAGCAGGTATTTTGAATCTTATGCTAGAATGAACAAAACAAAATTTGTAAGGTAATATATGAAATGACCTCAAGTATTTCTCCCCTGTTTCATGTAAAGGATCTTTTAGTTAAAAGCACATATGGGATTTGGAAGCATCGCATTTCTTCTAATCACCTGGTGCTGAAGGGAGAAGAAATTCTCTAATGTTTTCTGTTGAGGCTTACAGAAATGATAGATATCACTTTAATACACTACTCTTCCTTTTTGGGGATACAAACCAGCTTATACAAACAATGAAAAACACCACCTCCCAGCTGTGCTTTTGTTGTACACCCAGGAACTTTCTGCCCTGTGCCTGCTGGTGAGATCTAAAAGGTATGCAGAGAATATTCCCCACTACCGCAAAATGTTTTCTCTTTTGGGGAGGTGATAGGGATTCTGCACATCAATATTTTAATACTTCATGTGATCATGGAATTGCATATCATCATATTGCACACAGCCCATGGGGAAGAGTTAAGGTTATGGTTTCAACCCTAAACCTTCTATTTCCTGGCTGGTGAGCTATTAATTTATAATGTTGGTTGCATTTTATTACCTTTGGGCTGATCCTGTCCCTGTTAAAAGAAAACAGCAAACTCCTACTGTCTTCAAAAGTTGAAAACCCTGTAAGTACAACATATAAGAGTATTTCATACCATACATAACATTTTTATGCTTTTCTAGGCTGTTCAAAGACCAGTTTTTAAAAAAATTTCCTCTGTTTATGTTTAGCATGCCATTCAATAAGGGAGCAGAGATTTAGCAACTTTATTAAAGAACAAATTAAATTTCAATTAGCACTGACATTATACCATCCGAACTCTAATCCACAACAGAATTTGGTTCAGCATACTAATCCATGCTCGTTTGCTTCTTATTTGTGATCTTAATATTTATCTTCAGATAAATAAGAAACAAAAAAAACTTTTAGAGAAAATACTCTGTACATTCATGGAATAGTTTAGGATCTCTGTAAATCATGGTCCTTGAAAAGGTCAGATATTGCAAGTATAAGCTCAGCAGTATTTTTGGTTATTACAATAAATGTCCTGGGTTTTCTTGGAAATTAAATAAAACAAACACAGTTTCTCACCAACTCCCCTTAGATATATTAAAAAAAACACAAAACAAATCACTTATGTCTAACACGTTTGGTGCTTACTTGTCAATTTTAAGCTCTTTGTAAACTTGCAATTTGCCAGTATCTCCATTCAGGCAAAACACAACATTAATATCAGCATCTGAATGAAAGAGACAGAAAAATTTGCATTTTATGATAATAAATTAATTTTAAAAAATAATGAAAAAATATAACACACTATTTGCAAATCATTAGCCCAAGATTTACTACTCTTCTAAACACAAAAGCTGGACTTCTAAAAACTGAATAATAATTATATATTAAAAAAAGACAAAAATTCTTTGCTGATATCAAATAATTGAATTGCAAACTGATGATTATAATATTTGTGAAAATTTTTTCTGTCTATTCTGAAGTCTAAATTACCTCCTGAAGCTCTCAAAATCTCAGGTTCTTGCCTTTTAATTATTTATTTACTTTATTTTATGAATGCAACAAAGAAAAAAATATTCTTAGTTTAGCTTTAATATCTAGATATACTTTGTGGATACCATAACATTGGCATTCCTGTATTTAACATATGCATAAGTAATTGCCTAAATTGGTATCCAACAAATAAACTTGTGTCTGTCTCAGTAAAGAAACTGGAAATGTGAACATTTGAAAGAACAAACAAACAAAAAAAGTCTATAATTACTCCTAAATGTTCAAGTAAGGAAGGAGCACTTACTGATCTGGTCTAATCCATATGATTCAGTGGATAATTCCATGTTGAAGTACCACAGAATATGTTTCAAAATCTTTCAGCTGTTGATAACCCTCCAGAAGTCATATTCTAAACTGACCAGCCTGACCCTTTTAAATCAGCATACAGCTTTTTCTCTCCTGTTATTTAAATCTGCTTTGGAATAAGCACTTCTAGAAGAAAAGACAAAGTGATCAAAGTGCACTCGCTGTGGTAAGCAGATAATAGCCAGCTTTTTACTTATTTTACTTAGTTACTTATTTTAAACAATTTTAATTTGCACCATGTAGCATTCTATGACCATGGGAGTGTGGAGGAGGCTTTGGCGTATGCATGGTTTATTTTATTAATTTTTCAGCAAGTATCTCTTTTTAAAAGGCTTCCTGCAGAAACAGAAAGTATAACTTCCACTCATCCAAAGAGCAGAGTTCATTGTGTTGATACCACCTCAGCACTTCCAATTTTCATTACTGCACTATTTGGCACAAACTTGCATATTATTCTTGGGCAGTATCAGGGAAATGCATTGAAACAATTAACAGCTTAAATTAAAAGAGAGCTAATGTATCAGGAAAAGCAATTCCCTCCATCTTTATTGTGGGTTAAGATATACAAGAAGTCAAGTCAAGATTGCACAATAGTTCTCTGTTAAGCACACAGACTAAAGGCTGGATTTGAAGAGTTCAGGGTGTGTAAAGATGATGTTGAATTGGAGAGTCAAAGTGTTAAGTACCAAACCCACTCATTAAGCATTTCACTGCCTTAAAAAAAAATATAAAATCACAAGACTGTATGTGAGTTGAGTTCTAGGAGACATCCAGTGGGACCTAATTGAGTTGGAATAATAGGAATATTTAATTCAATTGTTGGCTATCTACTTTTAGCTTGCAATTAGAAAAGCACCACACTGGGAGGTGACAAAGGAAATGTATTGAGGTCTTATAAAGAGAGATATTTCTCACAGTATCCTTTATATAGGACTCCAAACTAGAAATGTCTCCAAACAGAAACATGTTTTGCTTTTTTCACTAGCTTTCTCAGGTTTTTGCTTGTTTGGTATTTTTGCTTAAATATATTTTTGACATTCACTTTGTTAAATATGTTTTACTCAGTTATTTTTTCATGCAAGAATACTTCAAAACTCAAAGTCTGTAGGGCTTCTGTACCTGGGCAAACAACAGTGATTTGGGTGATGTGAAATTCAGACATTTGCCACAGCAAAAAATTAGTCTGAGAAGTAAACACACCATATTTACATCAGGATGTGCTATGTCATGTTTGTTTAATTTAAGATAATTCTTAGTTACTTGAGATACAGATGCTAGTTTATTACAGTCTAAGTGTTATGAATGAGAAGCAATAACAAGAAAGTCATGAATATTAATCTTGTGTCTGACACAGATGCTACTACTTTGGCAAATATCTTTAAAGCTGGTAGATAAAAACAAGTTTATATTTTGATAATGTTAGTCCAAAGACAGACATATATGGTATGTATTAGGGACCAGCTGCAGTGGGAATTAATTGTATCTGATAGCGACTATATCATGATCTGACCCCCATTTCAAGTAAACCCCAATAATATGGTAATTTCTTACTGCTTCATATTTCCAAGTAGTGAGATGGAATGAATTATATTTCTCAAGTGGTGATAATTTAAAGACAGTTAAGGTTCATAAAGCATTTGGAAGAATTGGTATAGTTTGAAATTATGTGTACAGATGAGTGAAGTGAACTAAGAGCTGAACTTGTCACTGTGTAATTGATATATATCTTTGTAATGATCTTTTCATTTAGGAAATGAAAAATTTCACTCCTTTATTTGGTGTAATACTTTAAATGAATATTGTATCATTACTTGTAATGTTGATGTTATAGTCAATGAATTACATAATTTCTGACAAGTGCTTCTATTCACAGTGTTAAAAATATATATATTTGCTAATCTGCAGTCCGTTGTTATTGGTGACAAGGATCATAGAGGCAAATTATTCCATGAACATAGTGCCAAGAAAGTCCCTCAGATAGCAATGTAAGCCTTGTTATGATAAAGACAGAGAAAGCTATTTCAATAATAACAAATAAGTGAAGGAAAAACACAGATAATGAAAAAGTGTTAATTCACTTCATTCAAGAAGTATTTGACTGTAAATCGTGTGTTCATTCTATGGCTACATCTATGCTTTGTGAGCACTCAGACAATGAATCCCCCTGCATCTCCAACTGAGAAGGCAGAAAATGGCTTTTAGGTTATCAAACTTAAGATCAAGTGCTTCAACAATGAGTGGCTGGTATGTATTTTAAGTGGTTGTTAGGGGGTGTTTTGCTTTTTATAAAGAGAAAAAGGGAGGAAGGGCTGAATATAAATTGACTCTTCTGTCATCTGCTATGAATGGTTATACTGAGACAAATGACATTTTTAGCTTTCCTCGAGAGTACTTGTTCTCATAAGGAACCTGAACTTGGCGCTCTCTAACATCTAAAATGTCTCCTTTATATTTTTTTTGTTGTTTCTAGTCAAATACAATTTAAATTATATCTTATTTTCAGAAATATCCTCTGGATTCTTGCTCCATTTCAACGGTTGACCTAGAGTTTCAAAAAGGTTACCTCCTCTCCTTTAATAAGTGTACTTTCCTATGTGTGAAAAATCCTCAACGTAACTAAGCTGTTCTGGTTCAGTTCCCTAGGTACATTATTCTGCTTCTGCTCTGGGATAGTATAAATATAATACGTGGTGAACTAACTGGTGGTACTGTACTAATTGAAAACAATCCTGTATAAAATACATGCATTTTCTGTCTGCAGTCAAATAAGGGGAATGGTATTTCCTATGACTGTATTGAATTTCTTCAAAGGGTCATGCTTGTGTTTAAACCTTACCACAAAACCATAGAATCCACACCTTCTTAGTTACATATAAAAACACATCACATATAACAAGTCCTGACTGAATATGTACTTAGCTTTAAAAACAAAAACCTGTAAGACTGTAATTCTTATTAGATACCAGATGCTTTTATTTTCTATGGAGATCAAAGTTTTCTTTTGTTCTTGTAATAGGATCATCTTTAAAAGGATTTTTTTTTCTTTTAGGAAAATGTAAAAACACAAAATTTGCAGTGATTTGTCCCAGAAATCTCTGGGGTTTTATTATTATTATAGTGCTCTCTAAAATAGTTGTACATTGTTTCTTATAAGGAAAAGAACTCCACAATTTTAAACTTTATTTTATTCTCATCTGGTGGAAATTGTTTTCTATTTTAAATAAAGGCCTATTTAAATGAGTTTAATATCTCCGACAAGCCTGGCTGATCAGTGGATGAAGTTAAAGAATCATCCTGCTCTTTTGTTCCTTCTGGCTGTTTTTCTGCTGTCTCAGTTCACCAAGCTGGTTCACCAAGCAGCTGCAAAAATCCATGCCAGAGAGAGAGAGAGACAGAGCGATCAAAACAAAAGACCCACAGAAGGGAGAGTGAGATCTGCCTTAGACAACGCTGGGATTTATCATTTGTCATATCAGCCCTGGCTGGGATTCACAGAACAGCTCAAAATGGTCAATAATTAAGGCTGATGAGCTCCTGCCCTGCTTGTGCTGATGCTGGAATGATGTGCCAAAATTAGGTACCATTTCAGAGATCTGATCTGGCTGAAAACCCTCCCTTTGCAAAATCCCACAAATAACAAGGAGACAAATCTGGGACAAGCCAGCAAACCCTGCTTTTCTTCAAAGAATGGATGGACCAGAATTCAAGTAAGTTGCCACATGCGTTTGGGCATGAATATGGGAGAGAAACCTGTGCCTCCTTATATCAATATCTGAACTTGCATCAACTTTAAGGAAAAGGTTTTCACCTCAAATTACCTATTCTTCTACCAGCGTCTCTAGCTGGGGAGTGTATCAAGGAAACATACACAGAATTTTGAACTTGTTTCTAAACTCAGCAGTATGATTAAAAACCATACTTCGATCGTATGAAAAATCTGTCTGATTCATGCAAGTTTTACTTTAAGCACTTTAAAATGGACTCTTTTTTTTCTGGGAAAGCCCCCCCACGATTGTCTTCAGATTTCATCACAGGAAACTAAAATGTCCTGATAATTGTGAACTTCTAGTGCCAAGAGTTTTTCCAAGAGTGAGATGACATTATGGTTCCTGCTTGTTATTGCTATAGGTAAAAACTGGGGCATTTTACTGCTACTTTGGAACTGTACAGTATCACGGAATGCAGCCCCACTATTTTTATTTTTATATATTTATATATATTACATGGAGAAACCCTAAAAGTAAAGAAGATTGAAATAAAATCAGCTCTAATATTCATTGGCATGCCCCTCAGGAGACAGACAGGGTGTGTAATTTTTGTTATCTTCAAATGGGGTTTCAAATGCAGGGGAAGACAAATTTCCTTCAATCATGTTGTTCTTGTAGCCCAGAGAAGGCTTCTGCCAGGCACCCAGGTGGGCAGAGGTGATTCTAGCTGAGGAAGGTTCAACATTAAGAGCTGGGTGTAGCTGTGAAATAAGAGCAATACAAGTTTTACATGCAGCAAAACCTGTTCCTTTGTGTAAATTCCTCTTTGACAGATTATGGGCAACTTTGCTTACCTAGTGTGTTACTTAAATATCCTCCATTGACTAATTGCCAGTAGAGCAGACATAATAGTAACCAAACTTCTTCATGGCTACGTTAACCCATAATGAGGAGGGTATTTATTAATGGAGAAGATGGTTATAGGTGGGAAAGCAGAACTTTAATGCCTTGTTCACTAGTATTTCTCTACACCTTTGGTAGCAAGGTCAAGAAAGAAGACTCTAAAGTGACTCTATATGCAATCAGTTGTTTGCAGTTATCTTACAGGTTGACTTCTGATCATACACTATTTGCTTATATCCAAACCTCTTGTGTGTTTTTTCTCCAATTTGATGAATTGTCAAAAACATGCAGATGAAGAAAACATCCTAAGTATTGCACACAGTGCTGCAAAACCTCTTCTAGAAGGAGTGAGACAGAAAATAACCTTTTTGCCTTATTTTTATTTTTTTTTTTGTCAATTCTGCACATATCCCATGCTTTGCAAAATACTTTGAAACCTGAAATGCTTCAGAAGTTCTGTCTACATCAGTTTCAGCTCAGATAAGAAATGAGATAATGAGATTTTTTAAGCAAATTGTCCTCACTTACCTATGCTTTGGTTGACTTCTTGGAGCATTTAAAGTGGATTCTTTTTCATGAAACTAGACTGAAAGGTGTGCTCTAGGAGGACCCGAGATGTACTCCTGCTGTGAGAGAGAATTCAGTCCATGTTATCAGATTAATTCTACTCCAAAGCAAAAATTCCACAAAATACATATACGGATGACAGATCTCCAACACCAACTTTTTTTGTTCTATGAATGCACTCAGGCTACGCTGCTTGAAAAGGTAGAATAGCTTCTGTACAGTCAAACAACACTGTACAATAACAAGATATCCCTTTGTTCATAGATTTATGCCCACAAAAATGACAATTATTCATTCCTTAGCTAGGCCACCTCAGTTGCAATTGTAATTTTAATTGTATGATAGACTTGCATCATGTGTTGCTGTTTGGATAAATGGATCTAGAAACCCCTGCTGCACCAAGGTATTGCTTAACACAGTGGTCAAAAAGATTAAAAAGCAATGGAAATAAACTTTGGAGCAAATGACATTGTATTGGTTTCTCTTTCCTTTCTAATATTCTTTGGCTTATTAGCAAAGTTCTGAGTTTATTCAGCTGTGCAAAATGGGAATTTCTGAGGCAGAGAAGTACCAAGTTCTAGAAAAAGTTCAGATGAAATAGCAGAATGAAATTCTAGTTTGGGGACCAATTGTTCTGCAGACTTTTATCCACTCTCTCTGTAAGTCTGGCAGTCTGAGAAAAATAGTTTCTTATATAGGAAACATAATAATGTGTAATAGAAGATGTTTCATGTGAATTCCTTTTTTGCTCACTATAACTCTTACTTGGATATATGCATACTTTTGAGGTTGTCTCTACCCACTTGGTAACTTTATCACTTTAGGATACAGAAATGGAGGCACAATGGTGTTGACACATACGGTTATTCAGTTATCACAGTTATCTTTAAAAAGATACTAGAACTACATCTCTGTTGGAGATTGTGTTTCCTTGTTCCCATAAACTGGATGCACACTCTAAGAGAACTGCCCCTGCATCCTAGGAGAAAGGAAAAGAACAATCTTCTCTTGACGAAGAGCACAATCACACTCTGAAAACTGACTGTGCCTCAGACAGATTTATTGGATGGGAAGATATTCACAACAAGTAGTACAAATAGGTTAATTTATTTTTATCCATAAGTCAGTTAACTGCATGTGAAGTAGGTAATCTGAGTTGAAGGGGACAAAAAAATAGTGTTAATTAAATTTTTAATGGCTATCTTACCCTAGCTGAACTTCTCAGTTTGTTAAACTTTGAAGTTTTTTAAACTTCACATGAGCAATATGTGTGCTTTGAGGTTTAAAAACAATCAGAGTACTGGGTATGGAACTAGTGAGATGAAATGTATTGTGTTAATGATCATATCAATTGGTAATTCATAACTACTTACATTTCTACTTTTGCCTAATATTTGTAACCATATAATTAACGCAGAGTTTAAGGGATTCAAATAACTGGGAACTAACATGGGAAAGAGAGTCTAGGAAATGAGTTCAAACAATTCTTAATTAGTTTTTGTCGGTAATTATGAACTATGTGATTTCAAGAGATAAAGTATCAAATTTTTTTGAAGGATGAATTGATTAGTGCATCTTGATAATTTGTCTCTGAAGTCCTTTTCACTTTCCGTGTGATGCAAAAGGCAATTTAACGCTTTTTGAATAACTAATTTTAAAATTAAGCAGCCAACTTCACCCTGATATCTCTTCTAAGAAGATGAAGTTTTCTACTAAGAATCAATCTCTTTTTAAAGCTCAGCAGTACAATTAATCAATAGCCTCTAGGGCTTCTAAATTGTGATGTTACAGAAAAACACATGGCTATTTCTATATATTATATCGGTTCTGGAGGGGTAGCTGAGGAGGTGGGAGGGGCAGGGAGGAGATTTGCCTGCTTCGCCTAGCAGGGACCTGTTTCCATCCCCCCTCCTCTCTGAGAACCCCTTCTACTGCTGGGTGAAAAGTGGGGGGAGGGTCCTCTGATGTATGTGAGGGCCCAACATGTTCCCTTACTCTCAGGGAGCGGGCCCACCAGTCTATCT
>BJBW01002886.1:10090-25482 GCA_004320125.1 Scolopax mira
AGCCACAAAGTTCAGTTCCTGGTGGGCTTCCCCCCCCCCTCACGGAACGGCGCCGGCGGAAAAGGGAGACACCCGCTCCCTCCCCTTCCCCCGGCGGCTCCGGGGCACAGGCCGCCGCGGCCCCTCGCAGCCTCCCTACCTCTGGCAGGTGCCGGCCGAGCCCTCCTGTCTCCTGGGCCGGGCGGAGGCGGCCCCACGGGCGGGAGTTCCCTCCTCAGCGCGGCACCCGGCGGCGGGGCGGCCCGGCCTCCCTGAGGGGAGGGCGGGAAGGCGGGCTTTGGTTCCCCTCAGCGGCGCCTGCGCCGGGCCCTCCGCGCCTCTCCGGCGTGGAGCAGCGGGAGTCGGGGGAGGCCCAGTCGTTGAGGGGCTGAGCGGCGGTAGGACCCCCCCCCCCCCCCCCCCCCCCCCCCCCCCCATCTCTACTCCCCTCGGCCATGAACGCCGAGAACTTCGGCTCCAGCGAGCGGCTGGTGACGGCGGCCTATGTGCGGCAGGGGGCGCAGGGCCGCCGGGCCCACGAGTTGCGGCTGCGGGCGCTGCTGGAGCAGGTAACCGGCCCCGGGGAGGGGGAGTAAAGCGGCGCTGAGCCACCCCCGCGGGCGTGGAGCCCCTCAGGGAGCCGGCCCCGCAGCGCGCAGGCCGGGCCGGGCTCCGCGGAGAAGCCGGGCCGCTCCGTCCCGCTGCTCCCGATGGGGGGGGAGGTTTGCGGCCCTCTGTGACCCGGTGCCGGGAGGCAGGGCCATGGCCCCAGCCCCGGCCCGGGAGAACTGGGCTGGGCTGGCCCGGCCGTAAGGGCAGAGACATGCCGGCGCCCCGAAAAGAAAGGCCGCGTTTGGGGGTCAAAAGCGATAGGGTTTGTGTGCGCTTGCAGAGGAAGGCCCAGCAAGCAGTGTAAGGACGTTTTTCGAAGCAATAAGGTGCTAACGTGTTGTTACGTGAGGTAAAAAAAGACGCTGGTAAGGTGGCAGAGGAGTGTATTTCTGTGTCTCCGGTGTACAGAAATCATTAAGCAATGAATTCTCAAACGTTTCAGGTCTTGAACGTCTTTGGTCACACCATCCCCTGTTTCAAACGTAACTTTCCTGTCACACTTCAGAAATGTATTGGTTTTACTGTAACTGGGACATGTTAAAAAAAAAAAAAAAAGCTCCTGGACTGTTGAGCTGCTGTAGTAAAGCTTCATGGGTTCATGAGTACCTTTCCTGCAATTAGCAGACATGAGCAAAGTTCTCAATGCTCTGCACAAAAAAAGAGTGTGTAGGAAAATTTTTGACACGTTATATTCTATAGGAAGATGTGTTACAGGTGAAATTATGTTTCCCTTCTGCTTTCAATTGATATTTTTAGTTTTGTAACACCCAGTTAACTCCCTTTCATCCAGTTCTCTCTGTTGAATTGTTGTAGTAGCAGTTTCTTGCTTAGAGAATACATCAAATAATCTCTAGTCTTCTAGGGAGTAATTAACATATATGTGGTGCGGTGGTTTTCTGTGTAACAACACTTGAAACTAAAAAATATTCCAACTCTTAATATCAGGATATGCCACCAAAATGCATGAAATATATGGAATTATTTAACTTGTCTTTGAATTCAGATTTATAATGTTAGATAATATAAAGCAGCATAATGAAAATACAAACCACTGTTGAGCATGGGAAAGAGGGGTGAAATCAATCAAGTTGCAAAAAGCTGTGTTTGTTTTTAATTTCCAAGTTTGGTAGTTATCTTTATGTTATTATTAAGGGAAAATGCCCTGAAGATGGATGGGATGAAAGCACCATTGAACTGTTTCTCCATGAACTTGCTATAATGGATAGCAATAACTTTCTGGGCAACTGTGGTGTGGGTGAGAGGGAAGGAAGAGTGGCATCAGGGCTCGTTGCCCGAAGGCATTACAGGTACAAATTATTGGCAATTTGAATTATTCAGCTCTATTATGAATGCTTTCAAATGGCTTATTTTACTGTGCTTTGTTATCTGAGACCTTGATAGCATTTGAGATAAAAAAATACAATGCAGTATTGCATTGATACAACTTTCTGTATTGAATTTTAGTTAATAACTCATTGGAAGGTCTTGCATGAAAACATTCTTTTGTCAGGGTTATGTCCTGTATAAGCTTATAGCTGAAACTTAAGTCTTTGAGTTGATTCAACTGCAAGGGAAGCAGAAATCTTCCTGTTTTAAAATAATCCATTCATTACTTGCCTTTTTAAATACTGTCCAGTATTGTATCTGAATGTTATTTAAAACTACTTTATATTGTAGTTTTAAAGTATCAAACACTTCTAGTGAACAGCTTTTTGTATCTTCTTATATTCATTAGTATGTTTGTAATGTGATTAGTTGATATGCCCATGAAAACAGTCCTAGGGAAGATTGCCCCTTAAGGAGGGAGTACATATATGTGCAGACAATAAAAAGTAGTAGTGTGGGAAAGCTGTTAAGAACATAGCAGCAGGAAGGAGGGGAGAGTGAGGATTATGTGCAAGTTTCAATTAGTTATCAAGCTATTGTTGATTTCAACCTATAGCTTGAAATGGGGAAAAAAATGTAACCTGTAAAACTATGCTCCTCAGACTGCATTTTACTCTATTCCCAAACCAAAAGCAGAATTAAAGCCATAAATAAGTGTATATTGTTACTAGCTTAGTTGAGTAGCTGCTGCATTTCAGTAAAGCAAAGTTCTGTCAGTTTATATTTTAGACGCGATTTCAGGATCATCCACTCCTGAAAGGTGCTAAAAACCATCCAGCTTTTCTAAGTGCAGTATATAAGCATAATTTATAAACAGAATGCAGAGAGAGGTGGTATTGCCCGATACGTAATATTGAATAGCAAACTGAGGTAAATGAAGTGATGATGTAAAAAAAGATGGGCAAAGTAATATAATCATGATCTTTCAGGACATTTTGTCGCAGTATATATTATTCTTGCATTATGGAGATGACGTATTTATCAGGGGAGTATCTGTACAATACCACTATGCCTGTGGTGTGCTATTCTATAGACAACTGGTTTTTTGTTTTCCTTGGAGTTTAGTGTCTGAACACATCAGCATTTATCAGGCTAAATCAACACACATGGAAAAGTGCTGAGGTGCACTTTAAAAGGAAGCCTGCCAGATGTTAAAGGTGCTAGGTCTTCTCAAAGTTTTTCCTTGCACACTGGAATGTTGCTACTCTACTCTTTAAAAAAACCTAAAATGACAGCTTCATATGAATATATGTAGTTTGTTTTAATGGAACTCACTGTAGCAGATATTGATGTTGCACTGGATATAGCATGTTCCACAAGTGTTTTATCAAATTAAATTCTCTTCAGTCAGCAAGAATTATTGCTTTGGGGTATGAAAAAACAACTTCTTTTTGTTGTTTAGGTTGATCCATGGAATTGGAAGGTCAGGTGATATTTCTGCAGTCCAGCCTAAAGCTGCAGGGTCTAGCCTTTTGAACAAACTTACTAATTCAGTAGTTCTGGATATCATAAAGCTGGCTGGTAGGTGTAAATCTGAAAATGTCTTTCATTTGTGGGGGAGTGTCGTGGGTTCTTTATGTTAATTTCTGACTTGTTTTTTTTATGTACAGGTGTCCGGACAGTCACCAATTGCTTTGTGGTTCCTATGGCAACTGGCATGAGTCTAACTCTGTGTTTTTTAACATTGCGGCACAAGAGACCGAAGGCAAAATACATTATCTGGCCACGTATAGACCAGAAATCTTGCTTTAAATCAATGATAACTGCAGGTAAGAAGGAGCTGACTGATTACACTGTGTATTCTTCTACCAGATATAAAATATCATCTGTCAGAGTGATCAATTCCTGTGCTTGGCAGTAAGATCCAGAAAAAGTCTAATGCGTAGTAGTTCTAAGTGCTCTAAGCACACTCCTGATTTCTAAGGTGAAATCACACAATTCTTCCTAATGATTGTAAAACATACATACTAAGGTACAGAGGTGTGTAAAGTAGTCAATAGAGACTAAGGAATTTACAGTTTACTCTCAGAGTGAGATACCTAATTTGCTGTCCTGCCAATTATCTAAAACTAAGGCTCGTGAGCCAAATCTCTCACGTAGATTTATACAAAAAGCATATGTGTTCTAATAATTGTGATCCCAAGGTGACGAGCTGTCTGATTTGCACGTTCTTCTCTTATAGAACTTAGGAAGTGTTAGCTGCCCAATTTGTTTTTTAATCTTGCAGTGTCACTTGGCTCACTCGGGAAATGAGTTTGGTGCCTTTAATAGTTCAAACCTTAATTTCTCTCAAATCGAGTTCCTTGTTTACTAGTAAGTTAAGGGTAGAAGTCTGTCCCTGCACTGAAACTGTCTTCTTCCACGGACAGATGCATAGGATCAAGGAAAGGGCAAGTAAGGGAGACCATAATTTTCCAGCTCAGTGCACGTGCCTGCAGGTGGTGACAGATTCTGGTCCTAGTTCTTAGAACATTTATTTTTTGCATAAAAGAATCATTAGATAAAAATGACTAAACAATTGGAAGCAGGGACTGGATTCTGTCCAGGTAAGATGTAGAGGTGTTTAAAAGGAATCAAACAAAACAAATAAATAAAACCAAAATAAAATACAAACAAATAAAACAGGTATATAAGAAAAGTGGGGCTGTTTTTGCAATATTGTGCTTAATTTAAAGCATCAAGCTAAGAAAGTTATATTTATTGATGAAATAAACATTTATTGTGAGGAAATAAAATTGATCTGTTAATTTTTTTTTAATAGTTAGGACAGGTATCACAAAATCAATTAAAATAACTCTCATCTAACAATAAGAAACAGGCATCAGATATCTAACAATTATCTATTAAATGCAATTTATGTCTTCTAGATCACTAATTGAAAACCAGACTGGGACTAACAGTGTCAATACATCATTCTAGTCCAAGTTCTTCCATAGAGTTTGAGCTTTACATGTCAATGTTAAGCCATGTTGTTGAGCCACAAAGGAAGAATTCACATAGCTGCTGCCAGGTTACACTGCTTTGGAAATTACTTTTCCCCCCCTTCTCCTTTACTTTCATTCATTAAACTGAACATCTCTCTGTTTTTAAAAAAAGTAATAGTCACTTCAGCTCACATGATGTTGCTGCTGTGTCATACCTGCTGAAGGATGGGAATATATGGTTTCTAGTGGTTTATTCTGTAAACAAAGGCTTTCTGATTTATTTGTTTATTTATGAGCTAAATTTGAGCAACTACGACAACAGGTAAAAAGAAGAACTCTTTAAGCACTAGACTAGGTCAGCTGTGCCTTTGACTGAATCTTGAAACTCTTTTGAGGATCCACATTCTCTCTGGATGGCAGTTCCAGTGCTGTGGTATCCTCTGAATGAAAAAGTTTTTCTTGCTGTTTATTCTGAACCTCTCAAGCCAAAATTTTCTCTGCCTCTGTTGCCTCTTATTATATCATGCCAATGAGAGTTTCACAGAACAATATGGGGTTGGAAGGGACCTCTGGAGATCATCTCCTCCAACCCTCTGCCAGAGCAGGTCCACACAGAGCAGGTCCCACAGGAGGGTGTCCAGGTGGGTTTGAATGTCTCCAGAGAAGGAGACTCCACCACCTCTCTGGGCAGCCCCTTCCTGGGCTCTGACACCCTCAAAGTAAAGAATTTCCTGTGTAAGTAAGAAGTTCTCTCTTGTCTTTATAATTCCCTTTCAGATGGTTGGGGGCTGTTACAAGATACTCTTTTGAGCTTCTTCAGGTGTGACAAGTCTAACTCTTGCAGCCTTTCCTTCTAAGCTGTGAACACTCTACCACACCCATCTTGGTAGCCCTCTGATGGACCTTCTCTGGCTTTTCAACCTCCCTCCCGAGCAGCCCATTCCACAACTGGAGATGTTCCAGCATTTAGAAGAAGGGAAAAACTTCCTCTTTTTTTTGAAACACTTCTTCTGTATGTCCTTGAGAAATGATCTTATGAGGCTCAGCTGTTGTACATCTGAAATCAAAGTCAAGCTTAAACTGGAAACTAAAAAAAAAATTAAGTAAAAGACTTGGGAAATAGCTTGGATTTCAATATGACAAAGTTCACTTTAAAAATGTCAAATGTAGACGTTTTTATCTTTTAAGAAGTAATTTGGAAGTTTATAGATTGACTACGATAGAGGCTTATGATGAAAGCCTCTTCATAATAATTGTTATTGCTTTGCTACATCTAATGGCATCCTTTTTTAGAGGGGCTTAAGAATGCTGCTCAAACACTTTCTTTTTAATTGAGAAGGAAGAAGTTAATCTGTTTTTAAAACAATCTTCAAGCCTGTTGCTGTTGCATGCAAAGAATGTAAGGTAAGCTTTTATCTGGAGTCCAGTACTTAACAAAAATATTATTGTAGTTTTTAGTGATATGGATATTGTACAATAAACCAATTTATGTATCTGTGTTCTTAATCCAAGTTTGAAAGAATTTGTTAAACCAACAAAAACAAGAAGGGCTTTCACATTTATACTGCAACTAAAACTGCACAATTAGTCAGAGATTTGATGTTAAAACATTCAGAACTTGCCTTTTTTTGGTCAGGTTTTGAGCCTGTGGTGATTGAAAACGTATTAGAAGGCGATGAGCTGCGGACAGACATAGAAGCAGTGGAGGCTAAAATTAAAGCTCTTGGTGCTGAAAACATTCTTTGTGTGCATTCCACAACATCTTGCTTTGCTCCAAGGGTACCTGACAGGTAAGTAGTCTTTGTAAGAAGTGTGTGATTTATTACTATTAAAGAAAAAAAAACCCTCCATGTTTTGAATGTTCGTTTTCCTAAAATTGCTTAATTGTTGCCAACAATTAGTATAATAGTAGTAAAGCTACTTTAATCCCTTTGCTCAAGGAAAATGGCAGGTTGGAACAATGTTCCCCTTCTGGAAAAATGTTAAAAAAGTGAGAATAATGCAGAAGGTTTTCCTTCTGTTGTGTAACTGACATTAATGATGATCTCTTGTGGTGGAATTAATGTCTTTTTGGCAGTGGTTTTGTTATTGTTTCATGGAAGTAGTAAAAGTAGACTTTTATAGAAACATAGTCCCGGAAATGTAGTTCCATAGCTAATGCCACATTTTAATATTAATGTTGCATTTTCTACTCTTCTCCTCTAGCCAATGATGGATTTTCCTAAGCTGTTAATTTAAAATCTTCGCTTGAGTTACTTTTCCCTGTATTATGCTGACGTTTATAGGGCTAATTAAGATACACTGATGTAAGGAAACTCTTGGAAGCATCTAGGGCAGATGTGCTGAACAAGTATAACATATGATTTGCCCTGCTGTAACTTATCTTGAACATTTGCTGCCTGATTGCATGATGCTTCTTGTAATTTCCAGCTGTTAAATCACCATTAAAATAAGCTTAAAATACATTGCATTCTTTCCTAATATGATATGTCCATATATACAATTTCTGTAGTTGCTGTGAAGGTGGCATTTGAGCACTAGCTGAAGCTGAGATGAACTTTGTGGTTGTGGATGGGAAGTAAGAGATTCTGAGACATTATTTCAGTGGGTAGCTTGGTTAGGAAATACTTTAAAAACTTCTCAATCTGAAAATGTAATATTGGAGCAGAGTTGCCTAAAACATTTGGTATATTGAGTCATTTGTCCAAAATGAGACCAGTGTTACTTATGAAACCTGCTTTCTCTATTTTTTTTTTTTACAAATATAAGTACCAAGAAGCAAATTCCTTAATTTTCACAATTGAACAGATATATTTTTATGGCTTTGTATATGGTACATTAAAGTATAAGATATTAGTAACATGTCTTTTTTTATGTGGTTTTAAATGTAGTGTCTCGGTTGTTCCACTTCAACTGTTTTTAATTTATCACAAAATTGAAAAGACTTCTGTTTAGAGTTCCTCTGCACTATGTGCTTTCTTGTTAATTACTTAGTTATCTGGAAAATTTAGTTAAATATTTGCAACTGTAGGAAAGAAAGATTATTGACACTGCAGCATGACAAGTAAGGATGTGTTTCACTCCATTTTCCTACCTTTTAAAAAAACCCAGTATTTATCATATGTTAACCCAGTTGCTGGAGGGAAGTTAAAACCGTATAATCCTGTCAGAATACTTTGAACGTTGCTCGAAGTTGACTTGCAGATTTATTGGCTAACTTAAATCACAGCTATCAGAATTGAATGGTCTATTTTATAGCTTGGGTAAATGAATCTTTTCCTTATCTGCCTCCACTTTTTGACATGTGATTGTTTTGTTCTCTGCAACTAAGAGATGAATTATTAGGTAGTGGCACTGTGTTATGATATACCACAGATAGAGGAAGATTTGAAGGCACTTTCTATTTAAAGGATACTGTCAACTATCAAAGGCTATAACATTCATCTTCCTATGGGAAGGAAAATCCCATGCAGCTTTTTTGGAGGGTACCATTTTAAATGTCTGCTTTTAAATATCTTGCATTTCTAAGGCTTTGTTTACTTGTGGTGGTGATGGTTTAAAATCCTAAATGGCTTAGGATTGGTAAAAGGTGAGGGTAAGCGTTTTATGCTTGTGTACCAATAGCTTTCTTTTGGAGTATTTACCTTTATGGGAATCATTCACTAGTGTATAAACTGCCTTCCTTGGAGAGACATCAGTTCTCAGTCTTTTACCTGCTGTTGCTGGGATTTGTCTCTAAAACTACTGTACTTAAGAGAGAACTAAAGGAAAAAAACCTGTATTTTTCAGTTAGGTTATGTGCTTAGAAGGACTCAGTATTACTTTAATATCAGAAGGAAGAGCAAAGCTTTTTCATGAACTCTCACAACCAGGAGAAAAGAAAAAATAAATTGGAAAATATTTCTGAGAGTCCCGTTTGTGACTTTGAGGAACCTGAGTAGTAACCAACCCTGTATTAATGCTTTATTTTTCTGATATTTTAATAGTTTAAGTGTCAGAAGTAGACAAGTGCTGTGTGTTTTTGCTTCCCTGGCATAATCACATGTGCTTTTCAAACTGTAGCACTCTCATCCTGTATTGTAATGCGGATCTAGTTGTTCAGTAGAGTATTTTTAGGAAAACTAAATATAGCAGTACAACCTCTGTGTTTCCAGTTTGATGAAATTCTCTACCTGTGCTTGAAAAGAAGCATGTAAGAGGGGAGCTGATTCCCTCTGAATCTCTGTGGAAGGTAAGGAATGAGTCTGATTAAGATCAGATCAGAAGGCAAAAGCTTTGCCCAGTGTAGCATTATGTTTCCTGAAGTATTCTGTTAATGTTGCATCATGTTCAGGATTCAGGATGTTGATCAATGTGGAAAAATTATTGGACACACAGCTCCTGACGAGTATCTTGACTGCAGAAGATCAATACATACCTTATACTACTGGTGTTCCCTAATTGCAAAATCCTTGTGCTTTCTTTAAGAATAATAGTGTTGATGATGATGTTTTCCTAAGGATTTGTGTTCTGAAAATTTTAATCTGAGGTTTGCAGCTGAATTTTGTGTTACAAGACAAAACTAGGCAATATAATAGAAATGGAATGCAAGGGAATGTCACCTCTTGGAAAATGTTTTCATACTCCTTCACATTTTATATGAGTGTCAGTAAATTACAGTGAGAAGCTGTACAGAAGGAGATGGGGTAAAAATGTATTGGAGATCTAGAGTTTACTGATTTTATTTTTTTTAAATAATATTACCTTTATCATCACTTTATTATGTATTTATTTTTTCAAATAGATTTAATTTCTAAAATATATTTGCAAGTCTAGGGAAAATAAAGAGTTTTTTTAAGAAGTCAAGCACAATTGGAGTGCTTCAAAAAAGTGTACTAAGGCAAGGGAAGAGTTGTCTTTATTTTTGAATAAGCAGTAAACAAAGTTTTGATTTGTTGATCTCCACGTTCAGTCCTGTTAGGGTTCTCCATTCCTTTGAAGAGTATCTCTCTTCTGATAATCAGTTTGTATGAAATATGCAAGTGAGATTTCAGCCAAAGGATTGACATATTGATTCTTTGAAATGATCAGAAGCATGTAAAAACTTCATTTATATGATGCTTTTGATTCCCAGGACACATTGTGAAAGTTCCATTAGGCCATTTTCAGGATGAATATTAGAAAAGGGGGAAAAAAATTGTGAATAGCTAAAGCTCTGATACTTATTACTAAAGTAGTATAAAGGAAGTATTTAAATGTGATGCAGAAAGATTTAGAATCTATTTACTGGTTTCCAAACAAAACTTTCAGTGAAGCATGAAAAAATTTCAGGCCAGGTCAACAACTTGTAGTGTGTATAAAAGCTAACAGAATTTCCTTCTTAACCTTTACAGTTTAAGGTGACAAATGCTGTCTTGAGATACTCATCAAAAAAGTTTCTTACTGCGTTCTGGCCTCTTTGTAGACCTCTCAGTCTTCTAATGGCTTGATTTGTAATGTGAGTTCGTTATTAATGCTTCTCTAAATCACAATTTTATGCTCGTAGGCTGGAGGAACTGGCTGTGATTTGTGCCAATTATGACATTCCCCATATTGTCAACAATGCCTATGGAATTCAGTCTTCAAAATGTATGCATCTCATCCAGCAGGTAGGAGCTGTGTATTTCCAATACTAATTCTTTTAACAAATATAAGTAAATCTCTGATTGTAAACAACCGTAGCAAATGTTATTGAGTGTTTCACAGCTTTGCATGTCTGATATTTGAACAATTTTCTAAGAAAGCACATCAGAGGGACGTAAAACTTAAAAATATCTATTTCTGCTGTGTGCTTCTTATGCATTAAACCCAAATTTATTTGTGTTTTGCTTATGCTGAAGTATCTTTTGTAAAATGTCTTTAGTAAGCTTTCTTAAAATGTTTCACAAACTTGTTAACTAAAATTAAAATAATGGATCACACTTGAACAGGGATTAAGCCTTCAGCAGAATGTGAGTTACAGATATTTCAGTTAAAGGTACAAGATTCTACAGCAACATTTGATAGACACTGTCACTTGTTAAATATTGCTGGCAGAGAGAACAACTGAGGAAACGGGATGAGGTTCCACGTTGTGTTCAGAAAAGTTTAATTTCTCTTCCTATTTAGTTTAAAGAGGAGATTGCTTAATATCCAAGATCACCTATGAATCTAAGAATTCTTGTATTTTTGCTCATTGCAATATACATGCATTGTCTTTTCACTGTTTCTCTTTTTTCCCCTGTGGCCTGTATCAAAATAATAGGGGGATTCCTTTTTTTAACAGGATTCAGGCAATCCTGAACTATTATGAATTTAAAATATGCTGGCCTTTTGTGGTTGTTTTTTTTTTTTCTAATCCAGAAGACATTATGTTATTACCTGGGCACAGGCCAACTTGGTGTGTAATGATGACAGGAACGTCATGTTGGCATTTCTAAATCTTGAGAGACCAAAGGAATCTGACAAAACTTGGCAGTGATATGGAAAATGCTTTATTTCTAATGTACTTGTTACTTATTTATTGTGTTTAACTCGCAAAAATGAAATTCTGACACGAAGGGGGCTGTGGAACTGCTTGAGTTTTACTGCCTGAAATGGATCTAATGATTATCTTTTCAGGCTACAAAGCTACAAATAGAGCTGTTACTGTGTTGGCTTTTGGATGGGTTGTTTGGGGATTTTTTTTGTTTGTTTGTTCTTTGGTTATGCAAATATATGCATTTAAGCTCTGATTTGTTTTACATTGATTTACAAAAATGTGTTTCCTGCACTGGAAAATGTCCTGCCTATGAGAAGTAGTTATTATTGAATACTTAGGAATAAATACATGCTGAGCACAGTGTGAACAGAACTTGCAAGAGTATTACAGGAAAGAGCTTTTGAGACCATTTCATTTGTCGTGCTTCTCCTCTGGTGGTCTCCTGTCAATTAAATCAAACCATGGCTGCTGGCACTCGTCTTCCCATCAAAGAGCTGACAAACTTGGAGTGCTTCTTCCCATCTCCCATGCACTATGCTAGTAAAATACAGAAATAACAACTGTGGTTTAGTTGGATCTGCTTTTTTTTTTTTCTCCACATTTTTTGCCATAATAGCTATTAACTTTGTTTCTATTTCTTGGTTTTAGTATGTAATACTTTGTGTATGTATTTGAAGATGCTTATACGTGTATGTTCTTTAGCTTCTGTTATGCTGCATACTTTTTAACTGTACAGTTCACAGTAGCATGTTGCTGAAATTCAAGATGTAATGCAGAATCTACATTTTTTCCTTTAAGACTATCTGAGCAGCCAGGTATAAGGACGTTTTGCTTTCTGGAAAGTGGGGAAATCTGCTATAGGAAGTTACCTGGATCTTAATTTTGCAAACAGCCTTGTAAACCGACTTGGTTTAATGCAAATTTATACATTCTTCAAGAAAAGTCTTCTTTGCTAATGAAGCCCTTCACTGTGAGAATCTGATTTAGGTGGACAATTTTAACTGTATAATTCCCATTAAATTGCCAGGGTTTCCTTTTGAAAGCCCTTGAACAGGTTTTCCTGTTGAAAATAAGCTACACTTAGACTTGCAGGAACTAAAATCAGTGTTTTAAATCATAACAAAATGGTAATTTGTAAGGTAATATGTAAGCAGACAGTAATAATAATAGTGAACAATGCTAAGAAAAGGTAATATTAATATTTTTAATTTTTCATCACAAAGAATATCTGAGAGTGCTTCAGAAATTATTTTGGTTACACTACTATGTAATTATGATGTTTCCTTTTTCCTAATGTATGCTGTGGATTATGATTATTTTTTGTGTTCCTTTTTGATAAAGGGTGCTCGAGTAGGCAGAATAGATGCCTTTGTTCAGAGCTTGGACAAAAATTTTATGGTTCCAGTAGGTGGCGCTATCATTGCTGGCTTCAATGAATCCTTCATTCAGGAGATCAGCAAAATGTATCCAGGTAAGTAGTTCATGGACTGATTTCATCCATACAAAATAACTGTAGAAAACTTGATTATCAGCTTTCTTTCACATATAATTTATTTTTGCTATTTTTTTTTCTGTGTATTGGGGTTTTTTTCCAGGAAGAGCATCTGCGTCTCCTTCCTTAGATGTCCTCATTACGCTTCTGTCTCTAGGTGCCAGTGGCTACAAAGAGTTACTGAAAGAGAGAAAGGTAAGGTTTTTGGCAAGCAGCACTTTCTTCAAGTCAGCTGTTAACAAAGTCTTGTTGCAAAACTGCTTTGTGTAGTAAATCCAGGTTCTGTCTAGAAAGCTGTCGTACTTCTGAGCTCCCAGCTCAGCAATATGATATAATTGTTTCTTGGCCTAATGGTGCTCGTGAGTGAGCGTGATTTCTGTGGTGTTTTCCAAACCAGAAAGCTAAACAGAGATCCTGGTCTACCTGGAGCAGTATTCCTATTTGTTGTTCTAAAGTATGACCAATACAGTAGAATTTTGCTCACGAAAGCTTAATCTGAGAAGCACTGTGCTCTATTATCATGGTCACGCTTCCAGACGAAGAGTAAGATCAGACCACCAGAGAGAACCCATGGGTCTGTTGTTCTTTCTTTGGCCCTATTGTGCCTTTGTGCCAAAATGTTAATTACACGTTGTGTACTACATTCTCTGGAGAATCACGGGTTCTGGTTAGGTTGTAACTACTGCGCATGGCCACGAAAAGAGAAAAATGCTGCCATTTAAGGTATTCAGCTAGATCCAGAGCTGATTTCTTCTCTGCTGCTGACAGACTATATGTTTTATGTTGGGTGTAACTCCATTGCACAAACATTCAAGTGGTCTGCGAGGTTGGAACCTGTACATCTTGAAACAATCTTGAGTTGTCCTTAATTCTGGACATAATCTGGTCCTGATTTTGCTCTCTGTATATTAATACAGAGGGTTCTTTTTGTAGAGGGTTTTAGGTAAGGAAATGGCTGTGAATTAAGTACTGTTAATAGTTTTAAATCATGTGTGATCTATTCCACTATTTTATTTAGAACCTGTGCTCCAAACATTTCCAGCTGACAGCTTTCTGGTGGCTCTGGTAGGGCAATAGTGCTGGCTGCTCTGACTTGTTTCTACCTACTTCTAGAGGCATCCAGAAATCCTGCTCTGCAGTGGAGTTCCCCTAGGAATAGTTAGACTATAGAAAACCAAACCAGCCCAGTGGCATTACCACAATTAAGGAGTGATCTGTGCAACTAAAGTGAAAACGTGGCTTATGAGACACTGAAAGCAGTTACCACTTTTGCTGCTGTTGCAATACAGTTTCTAACATTTTATTCTGGACTGTTGCCGTGTGTGGTTTGTGTCTCCATTAAAAGCAAATTGCATTTTTTTCCCCCCTCCTTCGCTCTCATCTCTAAAGGAATCTCAAGTGAATTTATTCTGTCTTCTGCAAAGCTGATTTTGATGTCAGATTTACACTGGTAGCAGATACATAATGGGCAGTATAAATATTCTCCAAGTTGTATATAATAATCCTTTCATAAATAACATTTCTTAATGAATAGCTGTATATTTTGAATCCTGCCTCTTTCTTGGAAGTAAGAGTTCTCCAGTGAATAAAGCATTATATTTTTACAACTTCAGATCTTCTCATTTCAAATGTGAGTATACTCTATAAACACAGCCTTATATATGACATAAATATGTTTCTTTTATTGGATTTGCTGTAGAAATAGAAACCTTTTTTTCCTTAAATCTGTTTGTTCCTGAATTGTAAAAATGTAATAGTGCTAGTTTATTGCCTGTGCTGTGTGAAAGCAGAGGCAGAGCTATTAGGCTCCCAGCAGGAGCTATTTATAGCTTGACATTGAGTACTCCTTTCTATATTGGTGCAGCTACACCTACTCACACAAAAAGTGAGCTATAAAAAACTTTCAAGTGTTCTATTTTTTTTTTCCTTCTTCTTTTTACCTCCTCCTTATTCACATGGGTGTTACTTCAGGTTATTTGAGCTCAAGCCAGAAAGACCAGAATATTACTGAGAGGAGATTAATCTCCCTCAACCAAGGAAAGGAACAGGCTGCCCAGTTTGATTTTTTTTGTTTGTTTGTTTTGGGGTTTTTTTTACATGGATGAGCCATTTAATATAGGAAGGAAAGATTATATGAGGAAGAGGAGCATGTAGGTGGAATGGGATTTTTGGACAAGCTGGCAGTCCTGGAGCATGCAGTAGTACAAGAGTATGAGATTATATGTTGTGATATGAAGGGGTAAAATGGTGTGATGTGGAGGGAAGCCAAGGGAGCAGCACACACATTGTCCAAGTCTCTGGATAAAGGTGGCCATATAGGACAGCTTAATAAGGAATGTTTTCAGCAGTTGTGTTTAGCATAGGTGTCTCCAGAGAAAGGATGGAAGAAGGCTATCAACAGTGATGTCTTCTCACTTATTCCAATTTTTCAGTATTCCTTTTTATATGGTTATGTGATGTTCAGAACAGTGATTTTTCTGATATCAGTAGAGCCTTCTGGGTCATTTTGTAGTGCATGTAA
>BJBW01002887.1:0-17014 GCA_004320125.1 Scolopax mira
CCATCCCCATTCCCCGCACTCACACCGAGGGCTCCAGCGGGTAGAGCAGCACCACTCCGGTTGCGGGAACCCACCGCCTCTTCCCACCGTGGTCCCGGGGGCGGGACGGGACCTCCCCGCCCTCAACCAGCTGCGGGCCCGGCCCGGCACCGCCCCGGGAGGGGCGGGAACCCCCCGACGGCCGGTCGGCCGTCGGGGGGTTCCCGCCCCTCCCGGGGCGGTGCCGGGCCGGGCTGGCCAGCAAGAACCCTTTGGTAGCCCCATTGGGCTAAGGGGTCGGGCAGTTAGGTCTCCTAATTTTTGGAAGTAGCAGCCTGCCCTCCAGGGGTCTTCCCAAATGAAGGGCGCTTCAATGTCCCACCCGCCCGTGGGTTTTGAGGGAAACCACCTGCAGTTTCTGGTAAAGCCATTCCCAACAGTCAAGTGATCCACCTGGGAGCTGGTAAGGTTGGAGATATTAGAAGACATGTCTTTCACCCAAAGTGGTGTTAAACGTCGGAACAAGGCTGGCCAGGGAAGCAGTGGAATCGTCCTCTCTGGAGGTATTGGAAAGGTGGGTGGACAAGGTGATGAGGGACATGGAGGGCCTACAGGAGAGCTGGGGAAGGACTATTTGTCAGGGGCGTAATGACAGGACAAGGGGCAACGGTTCTAAATTGACAGAGGGGAGATTTAGATGAGACACCAGAAAGAAATTCTTTCCTGTGAGGGTGGTGAGACACTGGAACAGGTTGCCCAGAGAAGCTGTGGATGCCCCATCCCTGGAGGGGTTCAAGGCCAGGCTGGATGGGGGTTTGAGCAACCTGCTCTAGTGGAGGTGTCCCTGCCCATGGCAGGGGGTTGGAACTCAATGATCTCTAAGGTTCCTTCCAACTCTAACCATTCTATGATTCTATGGTTTAGTGATGTTTTTTGTCGGTGTTAGATCAATGGTTGGACTTGATGAGCTTGAAGGGTTCCTTCCAACCTAACACAATTCTGCGGTTCTATGATTCTGAGGTAACACAGCTCAGTACAAACCCCTCACCATGAGGCACTCACGCACTCCCAAACTCCACAAGAAGCTCCCTCAACGCCCAGAAGAGCTCCATGGGATACAGAACCCAGTCTCTGCCATCACCTTTCACAGAATGATATGGGGTTGAAAGCGACTCCGGAGATCATCTAGAGATGACACTCAAGTGTTGCAAGGTCACCTTCACCCACAGATCGTGCCATTATGCTCTAGACATAACGGTACCTGTGTGAGGGGTGATGCTTTGTCATTAAACAGCTTGAAACGCTGTATGAAGAAGCTCAGGAGCCTGGGGTGATGGGCAGAACATTTCCACCAGCAGGTTCCCCAGCAAGGCTGTTTGTGGGGCTGAACCACCAGCACCTCCATGTTTCAGCCAGACCCATTTCTCACCATGGAGTTCCAGGCTTTTAAGCAGGGAAGTGTCATGTTGACTTCAGCTGACCAGATCTGCTGGATTTGACAAAAAAAGGGTGATTCTTCTGCTGCCATGGAGTCCCTAAATGCTGCTCAGGAGACTCTGAGGTTGTCCTGCACCAGGCTGCTCTGGGCACCACACGCCACCCAGCACCCCGCTCCCACACGTTAAAGCAAAACTAACCCAAATGTGGTTGCTCAGATCCACCCCATCCCATGCTCTCGGAAGGGTCAGCTGCAGCGCAGATCAGGAGGAACCTTACCCAAAAACCCTTCTGGTGGTTTCCCACGCTGAACCACCTCACCCAGAGCCCAGATGAGCATCAGTGCCAGGAAGGAGAAGCCACAGCAGCAGCGATTACATCAGTTTAAACACACAGAGTAAGCCTGGATTCTTATTGTGGCTGGGCCAGCTGGAACGCCCTTTCCCCAAAAGATATAATTACTTAAAAAAAGTAAGATATTCCCTCAACTCATCACTGCTGCAGACCAGTCTCCTGGGCTCATTATTTCCCCCAAAACAGACAGTAAGGATGGGAGATGGTAACTGAAAGAACTGAGGCAGGACAAGTGCTCTAGGAACAGGAGCACCTAGCAGGACAAGGGCCTTTTTCTTCTTGGAGCTGACACCAGCATGAGTCAGACTGGGAATTAAGAGTAAAGTCATTTAAGAGCAGGTGTGTCTATAAAGAGTGAAGAAAATGGCAAAGTAGCAATAATTATAGACCTGAACAGAGGGATCATCATTTAAAGCCGTGGCGTAGGACAAACAGGGCTCCATCAGCAGCCAGTTCGATTTTGGTGTAAGGCTTTTGCAGTGGTTGATCAAAAGAAGCCAAGACAATATCCACCGAGCACAGCTCCGTGTCACCTGCTCTCCAACCTCACACTCCTGTGGTGAGGAGGACACTTGCTTTGGCCCCAGCCAACCCCCTTCAGTGCTTTCAGGCTGACTGGTACCAACCAGCCTCTTTGGGCACTTACGGCCTCCCACCTCTTTGGGCACTTGATTTCAAGGGAGACACCTCCACGTAAACGTGTATCTGCACTCCCAGTAGGTGCTCCTGCACCACCAGCAGGGAAGATTGGCCACCCAGTCCATGGGCAGGCTGTAGCTCACCGGTGCAGGCGGGTGTGTGGGTGACTGATGGGCAGCCAAAGGGCTAACCCCGTGTCCCCAAGGATGCATATTTAAAGGATTCCCCGAGGAAAAACCTTTTAAGTGTAACCCACAGCCTTTTCTCCCATACGCTGTGCTCATCCCCACAACACGCAATGACTCACGGGAAGCTAAATCGATATTTATGGCTGCATTTCTCAAGTCCTGCCGTGACACGACAGTGTAAGTGCGACCTCAACAGAAACCAAGAGTCGGGGCGTTCTCTACTACAAATCTGGGAGGGCGTGGGGGGAATGAGTAATTAAGCATGAGTCCCATTTAGAAACCATGAATCAACTCACACAACCCAAGATCTGTGGCATTTAATAAAATTAAGTGGTGATTTTACTACCAGAAGTGGGTTTTTTTGCCACGTGTACGGACAAGATAACAGACGCAAACAACTGATAAAATTTTTTTTTATTATTCACTTTTGAATTCTTTTACACTTTTCCTGATTATTCCGTGTAAGGTGAAACTAGAACTGTTTAAAAGACATACACAAATCTAGTACATCAATAACCAGGTATTTTCTTTTTTGCTATACTATTCTCACAACCACGTGTGTGCTAGGCAATATAACCGTCACAGAAGCAAACTTTAGGCAGAATACTGGTCAGTAAAAACAAAGCGAGAAGAGCTACCAGATATACAGACAGGCTCGGTTCCACATTCACTACTGCATTTATCAAGCGCCAAGTATTAACTGCACAATTTGTTCAGCTAGTAGAGGGGAGTTTTAAAATCAGTGCATGAAATTCTCCTCAGCAGACAGATGGACAGACAAACAGATGGCTCCTATACCTAAGTGGAATGTGAAGGCAGGGGATGATACCGCGGGACTGAGAGGTGACTATTCCTAATCTTTTCCACTGCATTATTCACGCCAACTCTTATTGGGTTCTATTTAATGGGACATGTTTGAAACATAATTAGGTGAGGGCGTTTGGAGCTCAAATATCACAAGTCACAAGCGTTGCAAATGTGTAGGTCTGCATTCCAGCACAATAAATGGGAAATCCTGAATGTTTGAGCCAGATCCTGATACTACCAAAAAAAAAAGAAAAAAAAAAAAAGAAAAAAAAAAAGGCAGACAAGAGCTGAAGATTGCAAGAGCACTGGCAGCTCTCAAACATCCTAGAAAGAAACCTGTCCTCCAGCAGGCCCAGGTCTCACCCACCATCCTGACATCACCCCTAATCAAAGAAAGGATGATGCATAAGTGGGAGTCCAAAATTGCTTTAATGAAGTTTAAACAGGTGAGAGGGTCAAGGATGAACAGAGTCCAATGGGAGAAAAAATTGCTCTACAGTGAACTTAAAGGTGGCTCAATGGGTCACTTCAGTTTTCAGGATAAATTCAATATGGGAATACCATGGAGATTTCAATTCACCTAAGAGTAAAGTAATGCCAAAGCGGGAGATCACTTCATGGTATCATCCAAACTAATAAGGCCATTCAAAAAATTCAATCTTCTCCTATTGCAAGTCCATGGTAGTGAACCAAGAATCCTCACTACTGAAGAATAGCTAAGGTATCATTAGGTACGTTATTGCTGTGGGAAGGGGCTTAGTCATGCATGTTGTATGAGCATGAAAGCGCTTTTAGAAGTCAAATCCCAGTTATCTGCCAGCGTAAAGAGTTTGGAAATCAAGCTGCTAATTCCCCCATCACCCTCCTCCCCCAAACAAACCCCATCCCCAGAAAAGACAG
Source organism: Scolopax mira (assembly GCA_004320125.1). NCBI lineage: Eukaryota > Metazoa > Chordata > Aves > Charadriiformes > Scolopacidae > Scolopax > Scolopax mira. Next base: position 4,305 of record BJBW01002887.1, read on the forward strand.
GACTGACAAAGTGAGCTTTTGACTGAAAGCGGTGCCTCGGACTGGGTTGCAAATGTCTACAGAGTGTGTCCCTTCAACTCATCCATAGCAGGGTCACCAACTGGAATGCCATACGCCGGATCGTCTTCCTTCCACACCCCAGGGTCACAATAGAATCTCTATAACTTTCTGTACAACTTTACAACAGAATTGTACTTCGACTATTTTGGTGCCAAATTAAGCTCGCCAAGAGTTACATAATCGATGTCTACTTTTCTACCCATAAGAGTTTTGTAAAGTCAAATTGCAATCACAAAACCCATAATCACAGTGTTCAGTTAAAAATATAAACACGGTAATCATAACTGTAAATGTTCAGAATAGGAAAATTGGGAATGCCATTATAATAACCGACCTCCACTTTAAGTACACAAAACACCAACCGTTTTTACCCCACAGACAGTTTGGTTTTTTGGGTTTTTTTTTGTTTTTTTTTTTGCTACGTTGAGGTTGTGAAAGTCGATGTACTATTCTTTTTGCTTGTCGCACAAAGGGATATATGTGTAGGATACAGGGTGACATTGAACATACAGTGAAGCGTGACAGCCATTAGTTCTCTCCCTCCCCAGCGTCCCCTTCGTCTCCCTGGTTTTCCGACGTCCATAGCTGTAAGAAAACACAAACACATGTTTATGCTGAAAGCACACAGTTAATTACAATCGTCAAGAAGGGGAAGACAGCGTAATTAGCAGTAGCTGTGCAATTTTCTCAGCTAAGAGCTCTACAGAACTGAACTGTAAAGAATACTGAACTAGGAAACAGAGGCAGGATTATGGAAAGCCAGCAGAAGTTTGCAAGCTCAACCCAACGACAAGGTGGCCTTAGAGAACAGACAAACTGCACTTTCTCTTGCAAAAAAAAGCTGAGTTTTTTTTACAATGGTTAACAAGTGATCTCTGGTTTAAACAAGCAAGTCTGACTGGTCTGGTTACAAAAAGCAGTGCAGTTGAGACATGCAGTTAATGCCTCAGAAAAGGCGTTTAATGGCCCAAACCCACCAAAGCCTTCAATTGCTGGGTCCCCCTCAGTGGAGTCCATCAGGCTGGAGAATTAAGAGTACACAGTGCTGTGTATACTTACAGTGAGGTTGTCCCTAAGCAGCTGCATGATCAGAGTGCTGTCTTTGTAGGACTCTTCATTCAGCGTGTCCAGCTCTGCTATCGCTTCATCAAACGCCTAAAACCACACAAGACTTTCACACTCTGCTCTCTGCATTCACTTCTGCTTACACACAGCTTACAAATTTACCACGTGGTTATTCAAATTCTGGGACAAAAGTTTCCTGTATTTTGCTTTTCCACCAAGAGAAGAAACATAAACCAAAGGGAGCACCAGAACACTAGAAAACCAGCAGGAGAACAGAAGTCTTCAGGGGAGCCAGATGAAAGCCCAGAACAGCTTTACTACTGTGCCAGTACCAAGCAGTGAAGAGACAAACATGCTCTCTGTCATACTGCAGAATGATTCACACAGCTTGAAGTTGGGTGTAAGAACAACACTTAAAAGCAATACTTTCATTAAAAATGATGGTCTCACTGGTCTAAATTGACAGGAAAAGACTAAGGTACCATTAAGCTGATATATATATATATATATATATGTATGGTACATGAGTAAGTAGGCAAAAAAATGGAAGACAAGTGTTTTTTGACAGTGGGGTTGGAAGTTTTTGATTTCTTGTCAAAACAGCATAGGAAATCAGATGAGATTAATAAAGCCATTCTTCCCATCGATCTGTTACGCATGAAAACCCATGCTGCAAGTTTGAGAGAAAAGAGCCATGAATAAGAGCTATTCCTTCATTCCAGTTTCAAACAGATTTAAGCATATTAACTAAAATAGCAGGAACAGCAGCAGGATTTTACACAGCAAAACATCGCTTCTGTTACAAAGTATTATGGAAGTCCTCATTAGGAACAAAAAGATTCACCTAATGCAATATTGTTCAAATTACTACCAGGCAATTTTCACAGATGTAAAAAGCTCTGCTTAAAAGGCTCTAATCCTGTTTTAGGGAGGAGGAGGTAAAAAAGTCATTTGCTATTTGTTTGGTACAACCCATTACGCCAGCTCTTTTTGGAGAGGTAGGAACACACACACACAGATACACACAGGCATTTAGGGCTACAACTGTAGTCACAAAGACAACACTTCATGTATTTGCTAAGTGTTCAAATTCAAGTAAATATTTCACTGCAGAAGGGCTAAATTAATCCAAGTGTTTTCAAATTTGACACAAAATCGTTCTAAGAGAATTACATGGACATAAGAAGAGGCACTTTGCCTCCCTTCACTGGATCAGCTGCACTAGCAAATTGGCTCTTCTCAAAGCTAACCCAGGCTCACCAATTTACCTGAAAATACATTAGGATGACAACAGTTTGAAGATGATGGCATTTTTAAGGAATGGGATATGCAAAAGCATAATTGTCTACAAAGTGCTGCTGCAAGCACGTAATGATCTCCTGAGCATCCCCACAAAATGGTAATATAAAGAGTCTGCTTACCGTCTTTGCCAGATTACAGGCTTTTTCAGGAGAATTTAGTATCTCATAGTAGAAGACAGAGAAATTTAGAGCCAAACCGAGTCGAATGGGGTGTGTTGGCTGCATCTCCTTCTTGCTAATTTCAAATGCCTCCTGGTAAGCTTGCTGGGAGTTTGCTACCGTTGCTGCAAGAAGTAATTACAATCATATTAATAGACTGTACTTCATGGGGGAAACTATTAGATTTTTGGGAAACCATTACATTCTTGGCCTAGACTATTGTGCCACCAGAAATTCAGAGTTACATATGCACTGATTCTTCTTTTGATGTTTTTAGATGGAAAAGCCTACCACTGGCTGAGCTATTAAGGTAGAAATATTTGTTCAGATAAAGCTTTGACACACAGAAATTAAATTCAATGTTTTAAGAGAGACTTCAAATGAAATTTATTCACAATAAATTCCAACCAATCTGAATACATAAAAACTCTACATAAATCAATCACAGTAGTGGTTAAATACTCACTTCCAGCCTAGGTGAAGAAGCAGTAGTTCTGAATAATAAAACCAGAGAAAATCATACGGGTAAGAGGAGGCATCTAAACTACCTATTTAAACTTAAGAAAACATTTAGCAGGTAGGAACCTGTAGGAACCTAAATGTAGGAAACATTTAGTAGGTCATGAACTTAGATTTCACTCTGGGGTTTTAGAGGAAAGACAATACTCCCTTCCTGGCTAGTGGTTAAACAATAAGGTCCAGAATGGCATCAGACTAACATGGACTACATCAGACACGTACCAGGAACTCAGGCAAAATTCAGCATTACTTTAACATTTCGGGATTAATTGCCTTAGGACCAGTAACCCAATATCCCATATCTACATGCAGAAAGCTTGCAAACAGTGAAGATTTGTGAGCTAAATTCAGAGCTTAAACAAGAGCTGACAAGAACAAAGCATTTTCTATGAGGTAAAAACCCACATTCTCCAGGAAAAGGCTTTTACACTGTCAAATATACTTGAGAATGCTCCACTGAGGCTGGGAGCTGCAAGCAGAGTTGGACTGGTTTGATGAATGGCTGTCAATTGCTTCTATAATTTCAGTGAAATCTTTCTCTAGAAGTGATTTGCACTGCACCTGTCTTCAATACTACAAAGCAGTAGTGAAAAGAAATAAATACTTAATGTTATGGAAAAAAGAATACAAGTATTTTTTTATACTTTATTCTGCTCAGCCCTCAGCAGAATGAGAGGCTTCATTTCTACTTACTTTGCTTATTGTCCCCAGATGCCACCTCTGAGAGGTATCTGTAGTAATCGCCTTTCATTTTCAAATAGAAGACCTTGCTTTCTGGCTGCGTGGCATTGACAATAAGGTATTTATCCAGGAGTTCCTGAGAAAGGAAACATCACTTTTTTTTTTTCCAAGTCATAAAAACAATGCCTGAAACAGAACCTTCATTACCATGGTAAGCATGAACTGTTAAAACACATTAACAATGACTTTATACCAATACTCTTGCGTTAATCACTTTGCCTATTGTTGTCTAAAGTCAGAAAAGGAAAAGAGAAACTATTTGCAACCTAATCCCTGGAAAGCAGAAAATTCTTTATGTTGAGGGCTATCCACAATTCACTCCAGCAGAATCTAATGGCTGTCAGGGCTTAAGACTACAAAGATTTTCCTTGAAATAAACTGATGCAAATCTATGCCCACAACCAAGGTAATGAAAAGTAGCAGCCTCTAATTAGCACAAGTTTGGTTGCTTTTGCTGCCACAAACTTGAGTTCTATACAGAGCAGTGAAATTATCTACAATAAATTGATTCTGTGACTCCAGCTCAAAAGGACAGTCAGCACAGGTCCATCCAGAAAGAGATGGAGAGACTGATAGCAACTGCTCCTGACTAGCAAAATCAATTTGGGGGAAGAACTACAAATCTTCCCCATCTTTAAAAAAAAAGTACTAAACAAGACTCAGGATGTCAGCATTTATTAACGAAACAATTTAAGTGGTAAGCCTTTTAACAGGATTCATGCCAGTTGCCCAGATCTAAATTAGTTTTCATGGTGACCCTTAGCTAGCAGTTGGGGGTCTTCAACATTGCCTTGTTTGCTTCTTTCTGTTAAAATAAATAAATTCTCTTTTATAACAAACAAACTAGATGACTTATGAGCTACAGCTGGACCCAAGCACGTAGCCATGCAAAGTTATTGCCCTGCTAAGGTGCTGCAGTATCTACAGCACTAGTAAGACTCCTTAAGCCTCCCTGAAGAATGCTGCAGAACTAACTACTGGTATTTTTGCTGTTGGATTATTACCAGAACATCATTGCAGATATCCTGCAATTCAGCCTCAATTTTCTCACGATATTCTCTTCCCATCTGCTGTTTCTTCTCATTCCTCTCTGTTTTCTGTTCAATGCTGGAAATTACACGCCAGGAGGAGCGACGGGCACCAACCACATTCTTGTAGGCCACCGAGAGTAGATTCCTTTCTTCGTTGGACAGTTCATGTCCCTGCTCAGTGACAGCCTTCATAGCAGCAGCCATGTCATCGTAACGCTCGGCCTGCTCAGCCAGTTTGGCTTTCTGTACCAACTCACTTTTATCCATGGCTCTCCTGTAATTAGCGGGGGATAAAAATAGAGGAAAAAAAAAACCATTTCTTGATTGCCTGCACTGTGGAAGTTAGTGTTGAAGGGTGAAGCAGAACTCACAGTCACTAATAAGTAAGAAACCTATCAACTCTAATCAAGCAATATGAAGGGTTTATTTTTAAAAACGTATTTGACCTTTTGCCAAAGATGTATAATTTCTGTGTATATGACTAATCACAATCCTGAAGGTATGTAAGCATTATTCTTCTCCTGAAGGTATGTAAGCATCATTCTTCTTCAAATATGCATAAGTTCTGTGTATATGACTGAAGGTATGTAAGCATACTGGCATCAAGCACAGCTTGTCAGTATGTTCCTGAGGTAAATCTCTCCCCTGTCCCATACTGGCCACAGCCCAGCCTGGGAAACACTGCGTGTTCTAACTCAGAAACCACCACTTTGGGTTGGTTTTTTTTGTTTCCATTTGTTCCCCCCACACTATTTTACAACAGCAGCTGCTCAGGAGATGGGCCCTGGACAGCTCCAACGGACACTGAGGATTTTTCTCCACACTACAGGAGATGTTTCTATGGAAAGTACATTTATGCTGTTTTGACAGAAAAATGGAGGTGGGGTGTGTGTGTTTATACCTGCATCAACATACATATAATAGACATTTCTACACAGCTAGGATGGCTGCAGTCTCAGGTTTTCAAAATCTTCTGAAGAACAGTGACATTCACAAAACCCAAATGGGATGTGGCTCACGTGATGGTCACTACTACTAAACTAATTGCTTATATGGAAACAACTTGTTTATCATTTCTGATAATGCAGTTTAGCAACCAAAGCCAAGAAAAACATATCACATGAGTACAAGGCCCCTGAAGAGCTTCAGCAATGAAAAATGAAGTTATTAAGGAACGTGCCAGCAAGGCAGCTTGAGTGTTGCTTACTTCTACAAGACAATGCTAACGCATAGTCAACTCAGCCATTGAGCTGCCAGCCTTATACTCAAGCACCAAGGGACAGGTTTGCAGGTAAACTTAAACAAGTTTCTTTGTCTTCATTAAAGTAAGTGGACCTCAGTACCTCACAAACTCCCAGATGTTCCAAATTCACCAGTAAAATATCTCCAGATGAACAGGCTCACTTTTGGACAGGGCCAGGACTGTTATTCTTGTTCACAACTATCTTTCATAGGCTTCTGTTCATTACACAAACATCTACAGCCCTATCAGAAAGAACAAACAGACTCAGAGTGGTTGCTGTAGCTTTTCCCCTGCCTTTCCCTTGTGAAGTTCCCAGCTGGAGAGGCTCCTGAAGGAGAGCATCTCGCACAGTTGTATATTAATCCAAGTATCACCTACCACACTATTATACAGAGAAATCAGACCTGTACTTAATCCTCAACCAGGACAAGAAGATGCAGACCCAAATTCCCACCACGTAGGAGCAGTTTCAGAGTTTCGTCCTGCCAAGGATGGAGCCCTAACTACAAAATTAATTTGGGATGACCACACTCAGTCCCTCTAGCTGAAGACACTCCCCTTCAGCAAAAAACCAAAACAAACGAAAAAAACCATCAAGATATCAAGCCAAACATTGTTATTTCCCATGAAAGCTCTTGAATTAAATCCAGCAACCAAATGTCCTACCTGCTATGCCTTTTCAAGTCACACTTGTTCCTGATTGCCTTTGATCCTTTGCAGATCTAGCCTAACACTTTCATCCATGTAAGGAACTCACGTAAGGATACGCAACGCTAAACCCAGCCTCCTGGAAAGAAACCTCTTGCAAATTTGTAAGTAAAGTTGGGCTGCAGTTTAGTTCCATCTCAAATATTGCCATAAACCAGTGGCTTCTGGCACCTATTAAAAGGTGACACACAGACTTTGGATCAACAAGACTGACTGACTGTTGGTAGTTGTGTGACAGTTCTTGTAAGGCACGAGTAATTTGGCTCTCTCTTCCCCAAGAGGCTTTTACTAATTATCATTGGCTTTGGCAGACTTATGAAAAGGAGAGCTCCTCAGGACAGAACAGGGTAAGTGGAATTTGTGACATGCATTTTTTTCTCCCTACTCTGAAACATATCTCAGTACCAAGGCACAACAAGCTTCAGGAAATCATCAGACCATTTCCCATTGAGAAAACCCATCCCACTTTTCTTTGTCGAGTCTATCAAACCTCGTAAACCATTCCCTTCACTCAGCACTAAATTTAGACTATGCGCTTAACGCAGGAAGTAATTTGTGAGTGGCATTTCTCTACCCACTCACTAAAATCTGAACGTGAACAAAGTACACCTGAAGAATGCTTTTAAAGTTACGAGAGCCAACTTTAAATAACAGGGCACGTAAACAAAATAGTTTCTGAGCAGTTCTAGTTTCCTCACAGTCTGCACAGCTTCTAGAAGCATTTCTACTGCAACCCTCTTATCTTCTCCTCCTCTTCTTGTGGAATGTGACTATTATGTAGGAAAAGCCTGCTTGTTGAAGTCCAGAGGCAAGTTGCTCCAACAAAATTTAGATTTTGCCATCAAAAGGTCAGTTTTATCTTTGATCTGCACTTTGCCCATAGCAGTCTAATCTGTAGACAAGTAATCCCTGCAGAATTATGTTTACAAACAATATAGAGTTTAGTTTAGAGATGGTGCAGAGTTTGTTTTATCAGGCTCGCTGACATATTTATCTTTAGATGCAAGTCAGTTCACAGCAATCAATGGGTTCATATAAGGACACACGAAGGAAATCACAGAGGGAACTGCAAGGGCATGAAGACCTAGTGGACAAGAGATCCAGAAAATAGTTTAATGTATCAATTATACAGGCAAAATACCAGCACAAATCATTAGAATGTTGTTTCTTACCAAACAACTTTCCTCAGTGATGTAACTAATTTATGCACATCTTAAATGTAACTCAAACTTATTACTGAAGATGGAGTTCCTCTGAACTTTACTGGTTTAGTTTTGACATAAAAATTCAGCATACAGGAGCGTGAGTTGTGTAGTTAATTCATCTTAGTATCTGTACTGTTAGTAGGTTTGCTATAAAACACCAAGTATTATTCAATAACATGGATTTACCAGAACTTAAATGCAGTAAGAAAAATCATTGCCCACACCAAAACATCTGCAATGGACAGGAAGCCTACCATTATTTCGTTCACGGGGTGCTGCATAAAGAACACTTTAAATACTTATTGGATTCTCCATTGCTTACCTTGTTAGAAGCTTGGAGAGAGCTTTGCAGAGCTATGCTGGCTTGAGCTCCAAAAGAGGGAAGTGTTTGCCAGAAGGAAAAAAGATACAAGGAAAGGAGTGATGTTTGAAAAGGCAAAGAAGCAACTATCAGTTATAACTGGTCCCTCCCATCGAGGAGGCAGATGTTAACAATGGATCAGTGTGCCACAGGCTCAAACAAGCAAAGCCTATGGCTAAAAAATACTCGTAGGCCACAAACAGAAGCCATCTAACAAAGGTTACCTGCAGGTGGGAGCAACACACACAGAGGTGACAAACAGGAGGCTGATGGAAAGGAGCTATTCTAGCACTGACGAAACCACGCCGTGTCGGCAAGGGGAAAGAGGGAAGGTGGAAAAAGGAGCAGAGATGTGCAGATCACAGCCAGGGAAGAGTCCTGACAGTTGCCCATTCTAAGCAGAAGATTCTCCTATCACATGTTGTTAATACATTTCAAATTCTTAAGACTCTGCCAAATCACAACTTAGTAGCCCTGCAAAAAGAAGTGGCTGACCGCTATTTACAACGAGGAGTGCCAACCACTAGCCAATGGTACCCAACCACCCTAAATCCCACACTCTAAACATTATTTTTTAATTATTATTATTTTTTTCCTCTACCTCCCATATAGCCTAAGTTCTTACAATCTCCCTTACAAATGTAGAATAGCACAAGGCCCTGGGCAACTTGGTGTAGTTGGGGATGTCCCTGTGACTGCAGGGGGGTTGGACAAGATGGCCTTTGAAGGTCCCTTCCGGCCCAGATGATTCTATGATTCCATATAAAGGTGCCAGAAGTTACAAGTGCTTACATCCTGCCCCCAGAAAAGCTCTATGCCTGGGCAAACAGGACTCTGAAACGTGATACAAAGCATCAGAGGTAGAGAAATCAAGGGTCAGAACCTGGAAAACACATCAGTTTGTAGCTGCCTTGCTACTCTTAGTGGAAGATGCATAACAAAGGGATGGTGCAACCATCCTGGGAACAGCACCTGAAGTCTGCATGGCCACGGATCTTTCAAGAGTGGATGGACTGGAGATTTACATCTCAGCAAAAGCTGAGGAGTAAAATGTGCAGGTAACGGGCTTCAGGAGACTGCAGGAGCTTGAGGACTACATCTTACTGCTCAGCAGTTATTACATCTGCTCCGTAGCCTTTGTTGTTTCCAGTCTCCATAAGCTGTTCAGGACAAAGCCAAAACAGATCAGAAGTAACTGTCTTTAAAGTCTACAGAAATCAAATGAAAACTGACACTGAAAAAAATCTGGCTTATATAACATATCGAACTGACAAGAGAATACCAATAAGCCTACATTGGCCTGAAGTCTGCTGCTCTCCATGACCTGTTCTTCTGCTGCTAATTAAGTAATTGATTTTTGTGTACTGTTTTTTTCTTTTTATAGAAAGCATTAGAATCTATCAAACACTTCCACTTTGTGAAAAAAAAAACCCAAACTGGTGAGAAAGCAGTGTGGTTACTGGTTTGACGTGCTGGTCCCTAATGAGCCAAGTAGAGCTGCAGGTTAACACAGACCTGTGTGTTACACAGTGAGAAACGAATGTGAAACCAGACTGGGTGAAACGGGATGCAATCAGACTTCTCAGTCACAGAATCTGTGAGACCATTCAAATTACAACAGGAAAAGCAGCAGACTGGTACAGAATTTGTAGTTCAATCTTCCAACAGTCTGTGAACACATCTTATCTGATTTCTGGACAGGCAACTCATTCCGAAATTAAACATTCGCATGAGGTAAGTGCTATTTCAAATCAGAGTTCTATAATTAACAGAGTAAGAGTTTTGGAGATTCTATTTCTAAAACAAATCCTTCTCCAAAACTCAAGTACACACACACTGACACGACAATGTGCATGATGTTGATGGCATTCACAGTCAGACAGACATCTCTCCCAATAGATATTCCTTACAGGAAAGGAATCAACTCTCTTTAAATGGAGCGTGAGGAACCCTCCTTGCTTTATTAGGCATTTCTCATCATTAGTTGTGTTTCTCTATTTTGGGGTCACTCAAAGGCTACCATGTATTGATAAATAACTGATTAGACATTCAATGTGTCTGGTGAGATCTGAACAGTGACATCTCCTACAGCTGTCAAGAGCCAAGTTCAGTAAAATATGCCACAAACATGATGAGGGAAAAAGGAAAATGACTTCACAGTTGTGATATTCTTGCTGACTTTGTACAGCACATAACTTTAGCCTCCTCTGCATCTACTGAGTAACCGTATGCCCTAGCCTTCAGCTCAAATCTTCAGCAAATGTTTAGATAAAATTAACATTCTATAAGGCCATGCCTAAAAGTGCTCTGGCTATTTTCTGCCTTCTTAAAACTGATCAACATAATTTTTGAATAAAACGACATTCAACAGTTTTCAATCTCGATAAACAATTACAAAATTTCGATGACAAGTACCAACAGCACGTAGGGACACCTTAAATGCACGGACAATTGAAATTCAGTGATAGTAGTAGCCTTGTTCTGAAGGTCAGTTAAGTGAGGACCTGGAGGCCGAGAAGCGCCGCGCTGCTACATCCCTACGGCACTTGGCGCAGGTGGAGACAAGCACAGTTCCAAATACACCAGCCACAAAAAGGTAACACCTTTTTGTTTCAACTAGCAGAATAGGTTTCGGCTAGAGGCCAGGTGGAAATAGTGAGTAAGCCCCCCAACAAAAATCTTCTCCCCCCCCAGGCATAAAGTTCATGCCAAACTCACGTATTCATATCATACAGGTAAATCGCTTTTGTTAATAATAAACTGAGAGTATTTATATTACAGGGTGGGGGAAAAAACGTGGCCATATGAAAGACACACACTAGTGTAACACCTAGTCTTACTGGGATGTATTTGGATATGGATTAGAGTGCTAGTTTTTTACCTCATTATTCAAATCATTATTTACTTAACTCCTCCTCATCTGAGTTTATTCACACGCAGCACAAAAAGCTGCATCCTGGCAAGGGCCTGCTTAGGGAGAAAAAAAGAAAAAAAAAAAAAAAAGACTCAACATCAAAATAGCAGAGATCAGAACATGCGGTACTGACATAATGAGGTTGAGAAAACTGCACTAGGCCCATCTGTGCAACGAGTCTATCACTTCATCGGTACCAATTTAACAAACAAAATATTATACAAGGTATATTTTTGCAATCCTTTAATACGAAGGGTGAAAAAGGCGTGAGCATCCTTTCTTGTTGCCATTTCTAGTCCACTTTATGTCTTATTATTATTTTAAAAGAAAAGCAAGCTCTTCCTTTCATAAATAAATATTAAAATTTCTAAGGTGTCCGGCAGCAGTGAATGTGTAAAGACACAAATATTCCTCCAGCCACTGAAGTTACAAAACCTTGCAAATGTTCTCAAGCTCGCTGATATTTTTATGCAGGAATTTTGCTTTTATGGTGCTGGATGATGTGCAATTTGTTTTTCTGCCACCAGAAAAGTTATTTTAACTATTAACAATGTGATATAGCTGAAAGCAACCCATTTATATTGTGATCTTTGCATCAGATGCCTTTTTACTCCCATATGCTAACACTGGGACTGTTCACCACTGACATTTGATCGTCCCAATTAATACCTGATTATACATACCTCAAATAAAACCTATGGTTGTTAGTTTGGGGTTACTGCCCAGCCTTCTTGTGGACTGGGGCTGGCGTGAAGCAACCTTCCTTCCCTCCGGAGCCCTCCCTAAACACATCTCTATTCCCAATGGACACAAACGATCAAAACTGGAAAATAACAATAAAATCATGTTGTGTCTTTTCTTCAGTGCTCACGGCTGTGATCGCCTCTGGTTCTAGGTGAGCAGGCTCTCAGACCGAGCAGCACTCAAACGGCCCGGCATTTCGGTCCCCGCACAACTCTCCCGGTGCGGGGGAAGCCGGGGGATCGCCCCAAGCCCCCTTCCCGAGGCGGGGTGCTGAGGGCCTGGGGAACCGGGCGGGCTGTGGCCGGCACCGGCCCTGCCCCGTGGCGGGGATCGCCTCCCTCTCCTCCCCGGCGGCCGGGCAGAGGAGCCCTTCACGGTACAGGTGTGCGCGGCCTCACCCCGGGGGAGCCCGTGACTCACCCCGGGCGGGGCAGGGCCGGCCGCTCGGGGAGGAGGAGGAGGCGGCGCCGCCCGCCCGGGCTCCGCAGTGGCAGCGAGGGAGGGTCACACCGTTACTCGGAGCGGGGAGGAGGGAGGCAGAGGCAGCCCCCGCGGCCTCCGACGCCCCTCCCCGCCGCGGGGCTGCGCCGGTCCGGGAGGAGGGGAGGGATGGCGGGGGAGGGGGGGGAGAAAGGCAGGCCGGGGAGGCCTCCCCCGCA
>BJBW01002888.1:0-103679 GCA_004320125.1 Scolopax mira
ACAGGTCTGTCATCTGTGGTGATGGAACCACATTTGTTGTCCTAATCTCAATAACATGCCATAAATAAGGATTTTCAGTGTAAACAGATCTCAAGAAGCTTCCCTATGAAACTTTAAAATGCTACTTACATTTATACCAGTTCTCACTGTTCCAAGCTAAGCTCTCAGAGTTGCATTTTCTCATAAAAAAATCTGGTTAGGACAAGCAATATTGCACTACCAAACTTCTGACTATTCCACAAATAAAAAGAAACACAAACCAGCTCTGATTCTTTAATGCTGTCATATAACAAGCTGTGAATTCATGCAAACATTCCCTTAGAAAGCTATCAAATACAAGTCCCTCTGATCAGTTCACTACATGAAGGGAAAGAGAAAAAGCAGAAACCTTTTAAAAATTGACCCATTTCATAACTGAGTTCACAGTAAAAGTCAGCTAGAGAGGAAATGAGTTGCTACGATTCCAGCTTTATGTGAAAATACAGATATGTTGCTGATGGCATCAGTAGTTGCATTTGTCATTTAATCAAACAAGAAATTAGAAACCAAACTCAGCTGTTACTGAATATATTATTTCTCCTTGATATAATCACAGAGAAATTCACTTCAAATTAACTCTTGCAAGCCAACTAATCCCTTTTATAAATCCAAACAAATGTTTTCTTATCAAAAAAGATAGGCACATTTCTCTTCTCTCTCTTTTTCGTTTGGACAATTTTTGCATGAAAGGATGCCTTGTGTTTTAAAGGTCACCTACTCCTGCTGTTTGTTCTGCCCCCAAAGTCATAATCTTCTGCCTGTGACATCACAATTAGTTTCTGCAGAGCTGATTATAGCCACAAACAAAGGATTATGACTTCAGGTGAGGGATAAGCAGCAGGAACAGATGAGCTCCTGAGGAAAATGTTCCCTGTTCATGACTGTATCCTTAGAAACAAAGTGCAGAAAGTAAAAGTTGTGCTTGATTTAAAACAAAACACTTTATATGAGATGGCAGTATCTGTTAGCAATTGCCTATTGGTCACATGCATACAATTATTTTCTAGATAAGTGCTGCTTGATAGAAGCAAGACATGGAAAATAGTCAATATATAAGACCACGGTTCCCAGAACTACATTTAATTTAGATTTACAGGACCCAGATTGTCTCATTATGTATTACGCATCCCATACAATAGATAAGCAGTGCTCTTCACAATATCAGCAAAGATACAGTCCCTGCACAAAAGTTAAACGAGAATATGCAGAATTGCAAACAGGACTAAAGTACAAAATGTCAGTGCAGAAAAGAACAAATTAAATGACAATATAATTCTGTGGGAGGCTAATGTATAGGTCTTGAAACTGAAAATGTAGATTTTAGTATGAATTATTACCTGCTCGCTGTTTAAAGAAAGGGTTTTTTTATTGCCTGTCAACTTTAACCCATTGAGAGAAGCAGTGTTTTCTGTCTAATGGTGACAGCAAGGGGCTTTTGGACTCCACCATTTGCTTGCTGAATTATTTTAAATAAGTCACTCCATGCATCCAGATCCCATTAACTGTTCTGTGAAATGCAGCATTGTAGCCATTACAATAATAGGGACTTTTTAGTCATTCAGATGTTCCGAATGCCAGAAATACCTGTATTTATCTATCTATCTAATCTTCATTCTGTCTATGTAAATATATTCATGAAGGCTTCGGGCCTGATTCTCACTGACTGTAAGTTACAGCCCTAAGAACCAGTGCTCCTATCAAAGTCACACATAAAGAAATGACAGGTACCTTGTAACAGCAGCACAGAATGAAGAACATTTTCCTTTCTGGTTTTGGGACAAGAAATAAATTTCAAAGATAACAGATATTATACTTCTTACTAATAAATTAATTATTTCAAAAAAATATTGTTTGGGGAAAGAGAAAAAAATCCCTTTTAGTGAGAGTGAAAATAAAAAGCTTTTTTAAAGCTGAAAAAGTTCATCACTTTGGTACCGTACTTTGAAACCTGAAGAAGCCTTCAATTTGACCCTGCAGAAATATAGTATCTTAACGCAAAAGCTTACCAGGTATTAATATTTCATAATTTATAATTAATCTTTTAAAGTCTTACCTTGATGAAAGAAGCCAAACAGCTAAGATTAAGTCTGTAGCCTCTTAAATTTCCACTTGCCCAGGGGATATTCCACTGGGCTTAGTACTCAGCCCCCTATTGATTTTAATTTATATAAATGATCTGTTGCCTCTCTCACACTACTGTAGGGGTACCATGTGCACAGGCAAATTAGAGACAGGCTGGTGGTAATGAATTACCAGGCAGACGCTTTCTACATGGACTGCTGCTAACACTGATTTAATTATTTCTTCAAGAAGTTAAAATTCAGGTTTGACTTCAAGTATTGTCCAGGCTGTGGACAGATGGCTAAGGGAAGTAATACCTATTAGGGCTTTATCTGACTAAGAATCATATATTTAAAGTCAGTAGGGGGAAGAAAATATGTAGAATAGTAAAATTAATAATAATGAACTACCTAATCTAAGTGGAACTAGCTCAGAAGACATAAAAAAGGGCTGAGTAAGTGGTAAGGTAAAATAGGCTGAAGCAAGTAGAAACTAAATGCATTTTTTGGTTGTTTCCAACACTCAGAAATATGACATCTTCATTTCTCCCTGACTTACTTCTGGGCAGAAGGCCTATGCATTTAAATGCTTCCTGTTTCCTTAAAAACATAGGTGTTATGTAATTTTTATGCAAGCTCTCACCACAAGAATAAAATTTAACTTGGGCAAGTTATTTTACTTCTCGGTGGATCTGGTAGCTAAGTCTGCGAGAGCTTTGTGTGAGGTTGATCTACCAGTTCTAAAGTCTCTTCTCACTGTTACATATTTTTTTTTCTTTATATTTAATTTTATTTTATACTTCAGCTGACCCTTTTCACTAAAGGCTCTTGACAGAACTTTGGTTACTGGTCAATCAGACTGATGGTCACCTTAAGCAAATTTGCTGATTGTTGATTTCCTCACAGTATTACCAGTTTTGGCCAAAACACTCTCACTCAGGGGTGGGTAAGGTACTTTGTTCACATCATAGTTTAAACTCAAACTTTTCCCTTATTCTCTGTTGTGATCCAGGCCAATGTCACCAAGAGGAGGCCATCTGGATTCCCCTGCTACAGTAACCTTCCTGAGTATTGCTATCCATTCTCTTCTGACCTTGCAGCATCTCTCTCGTGGTGTCCCACTGCAAGTGGTATTTTCTCCTTACCATAAAACTTTGCAATCTATCGGCAGTCTTGGTCTCAGGTTAATATTTTTAATTTATTTAGAGAAACCAGAAATCCCAAAGTTTAGCACTTCAAAATAAAGTACTTCAAAGTAAAACTGTGCAGTGAAATAAAACACTGCCTTTCCTGAGTCAGAAATGAATAAAAATCAGGAATGGTATTGTATGCTGTGCCAGCGCCAAGGGATTTACGTTCCAAAGATTTCTCGTCACTAATGTCATGTAGGTCTCGAGCTGCCATTGCACACCACTCCTCACCCGCAGAGACAGACACAGAGTCCATCAGCTCCTTTAATGACAGCAGTGACATATCTTGGATGAAAATCCCCCATGTTTATGCTTACGGATGTCGGTTTTATTTCTCCGTTTCTAAGTATTCAAGCTTGTTTGTGGGTTGCAAGAGCAATATCTTCAATTGCATGAAAATGCCTTCAAACCCAGGGATGTAGGATTACAAGAGGGATCCTGGATCATTAAGTCCTGTCTCCCACTGGTGGAGATGAGATAATTTAGCTGATCTCATACATCAGCCAGGCTCCATCTTAAAATTTAGTTTTTTCCCTCACCACATTAACTAGGAGGTTGTTTTGCTTTTCAGATTTTTCTTTCCCTGCTTTCAATTATTATTTTAGTTTACAGCTTCCTTGTTTGTACCCGGCATCAGTTTATATCCATTTCTTCCTGAACCAGCATTATCTTTCAGCTAGATGAAATGACTTTTTTTTTTTTTCCTTTCTGGCGCATACCCAATTGATGCATTTTTAACGTGCAAACACTTTTTCCACATAATTTTCAATTTTCTATCTTTCAGTTTTCACTAATAAGACAGATTTTCCAGCCTCTTTGTTACCAATGTAGGCCTTATAAATCTGTCAATTAAATGAAAGCAGTAGCTCTATTTTCATTTAGTTCTTCAGTATAGCAGACTTGTTATAAATGAGGTTCTGTGTTAAGTCTCATTGGTGCACTGTGCCAGTCTCTCCCAGAAATATGTTCTCTGGTGTGAGGTTCATATTGGATTTGTCCATGGCCACAGCCTCATGTCATGATTAACCAAATATTGTCTTTTCATCAGATGTGATATCTCGCTGATGAATTGCTAGCTTTAGTAGAAATTTATCTATGAAACAAATCTTATATCTTTTTCTGTGGCAGAAACAAAACATGATACTTTGATAACATGCCTACTAAATGTTCTTTTTCATGTTCTGTTTTATGACAACAGGCTGCTAAATGTTTTTTACAAAAAAAATCCTAATCATAGAACTCTACTTTTTTGATGTTGGTGTAAAACTGTTTTTTCTCCTCTCTGCCCCCCTTCTTTTTGGTGATTATCTTATTTTCCCTTTTCCTTTAGGATTTCCTGAATGCAGTTTTCATTTGTCTTTGAACAAATGAAATCTTAGATCTTAAATAACAATTTTCCTCCTCTTTCTTCTTCTCCATCATGACCTCAAACTCTTGTATGCACACTGTTACTTCCAGTTTTCACACTTTCTGTGGTGAGCTGACCCTGGCTGGATGCCAGGTGCACACCAAACCCACCAAATCACTCCCTCTCCTCAGTAGGATGGGTGAGAGTAAAATATAATGAAAAGCTCATGGGTCAAGATAAGGACAGGGAGAGATCATTCACCAATTACTGTCATGGGCAAAACAGGTCACGACTTGGGGAAATTAGTTTAATTTATTACCATTCAAATCAGAGTAGGATAATAGGAAAGAAAAACTACATCTTATGCACTTTTTCCCCACTCCTCCCTTCTTCTTAGGCTCACCTTCACTCCTGATTTTCTCTAATTCCTCCTCCTCAGTGTCACAAGGGGATTGGGAATGGGAGTTGTTATCTCCTGTACTTTCTCACCAGAATCACCATAGAATGGTAGGGGTTAGAAGGGACCTTCAGTGCAACCTCCTGCCAAAACAGGCTCACCTAGGGCAGGCTGGACAGGTGGGTTTTGAATACCTTCAGAGTAGGAGACTCCATAACTGCCCCAGGCAGCTTGTTCCAGTGCTCTGTAACTCTCAAAGTAAAAAATTTTTTCTTTATCTTGAGACGGAATTTCCTGTGTTCCAGGTTATACCCATTGCCCTTTGTCCTGTCACTGGGCACCACTGAAAAGAGTCTGTCCCCATCCTCTTGACACCCGCCCTTTAGGTATATAAGCAGGTTGATGCCAAGTTGCTTTTCTATCTTTTCTTGGATCAGTTGTGCCTTCATTTTAGTTTTTCATTAACTTCTTCATCTGTCACTAAAGGCAGAGACCTGTCCTCCAATCAGCCTTGTAGAATAGCATTTCACAGACTTCTAGATTGGTGAACAACACACATTGTTATAACCACACAAATTGAAAAGAAGAAGTTCAAAAGCCTGAAATTTGATTATAAATCTCATAACCAAGAGGTTAACTTCATTCTTTTGAAGGTCATTCTCTAATTTTGATTCTGCAAGTAACTTTTTTTTCTTGTCAAGCTGTTGTTGTAGAAGTAAAATGTTTTATAATAAATCATAATGAATGCAGATAGTCCCATCTAAGATTTGCAGAGAACTGCAAAGATGTGCAGAAAACTTATTTCACATTTTATAACTAAAGATCCAGCTTGGTGGAATTTTTAAAAATGCTTCTAAGCACTGTCAGATTATTGCTTACTAAAGTGGATTATTAAATACAGTATTGACTGCAGTCTTTCCTTTGTATTCCATATGCTACGTGTAAAATGTAGCTGTACTTGCTTTGATTAAAAAGCCTCACAGCTTCTAGATACTTTGAAATTTTAAAGTTCACTTAATTTCTGTAGTATGTCTTCCAGAGTTGGCATAAGACATCTTGAATTGTTTTTTGTGCTTCATCTCAAAATGAATTAGACCAGTGAGGCTGGTCTCAAAAACATGAAGTTATTCTGATTCAAGCAAGTAAGCCTAGTCATAAAGACATATTTCACCAGAAGTTTACTCTATGTTAAGGAAATAAGTAGCTTTCACAGTAGAGATAGCATTTAAATTCATATTTTATATTCCTTAGACCACATCTATGTAATGAATCTTTGTCTAGATTTGTTTGCATACCTTGTGCTTTATGTTTATGAGAAAGAGCCAAAGAACCACCTGTCAAACACCCAGCAAGTTTAAGATAAAGAACCCAACCTACACCAGAAAAAAACACCTTTGGCTTAATTTCAATTTAGCATGACACAATAAATTATTCAATTACATGCAATTGAATGCAATTACAAACATCATAAACAAGTACACTGATTTTATAAAATGGGTGCATTCTGCCAGATCATCCATTGCTGAAGAGGTCTAAAAATGAAAGACTGGTTTGTGGTGCTTTGTCCCATTACTCCAATACTGCAATGTCTCGTCTCTTAACTCTTGTATCTCATCTTTGAGCTCTTTTGTTTCCCAGTTGTTTCTTGAAACGTTATTTCTCATACCCTTGTGTCCTGTAAGTCCTGCCGACTACTGCTGGGGTGTTCCCCCTGCCACATCATGATTCTTTTCTTGTTGAGGCATTTCAAGGTAAGAACTTTAGGAGGGTACCTTGTCAAAGGCTGCAGAAGAAGGTGAGACATGCATGACACAGGAGTTTCAAGCAAACATTCAGTTTTCTATTCATTTCAACAAAAATAGCTGAGTAGAACAAAAAAAAAAAGAAGAAAAAATAGTTTTATCTTTCCATGGATTAAACCACATGATTTTAAAAACTAATTTAATTTATCTTGTAAAAATATTTCTCAACATAGCTTTAGAATGAATGCATACCACTATCTGCTGTACTCTCAGACCATTCATTTATGTGTCATTCATTTGTTCCAGTGATTGAAATGTCAGATTACCCACGTATCCCCCGTGCATGATAAAACTACATTAATTGTTTTGGGTTTTCTCCTAAGAAATTGGTAGTCTGGTACTTTTGAGCACATCTCTCTTCTGCAATCTCAGTAAGAATTCTCCCAGCTCTTTTTTGGTTTTATTCAAAGATCAGTCTTTGCCTTTTAGCTTTCCATATCCAATATGTATTTTAACATTATGTACACTCTTCAGATTGAGGAAAATATTAGCTAAATTACATTCAGAACTTAGACTCATAGAATTATAAAATGGTTTAGGTTGGAAGGGGCCTTAAAGATCATCTAGTTCCAACACACCTGCCTTGGGCAGGGACATCTCCCACTAGACCATGTCGCTCAAAGCCCCATCCAGCTTGGTCTTCAGCACCTCCAGGGATGGGGCATCCACAAATTCTCTGGGCAACCTATGCCAGCATCTCACCACCCTCATAGTAAAAATTTCTTCCTGATATCTAATCCAAATCTACTGCCTTCATGTTTGAAGCCATTTCTCCTCATTCAATCACTACATGCCCCTGCAATAAGTCCCTCTCCAGCTTGCTCTTAGGCTCCATTCAGATACTTGAAAGCTGTGGCTAAAAGTTTCCCTGGAGCCTTCTCTTCTCCAGGGTAAATAACCCCAACTCTCTTAGCACAGGAGAGGTGTTCCTGATCTCAGGTCACCTTTGTGGCTCTCCTCCAGACTTGCTCCAACAAGTCCATGTCCTTATGTTCCAGAATCTCAATGTCTTCAACATCTTCTCTTCTTCCAATATGTATTTAAAGATACTCAGAATTTTGAGGAACTTAGTTACTACAGGGAAAGTAATTAGGTGTACACCCAAGTATGGAAAGATAGATGGCAGAAAACGGAGAAGAAAAAAATTAGATAACAAGGATATTCCAATATTCTGAAAAGTAAAACATTTTAAAATTATCCAATAACAAAAAAAAAGTTAAAATAAAGAAAATTTGTAAAAATTGTTTCATGCTTTTGACTAACTTTTAATTTTTTCTTAATACTTATTCATTAAAATATATTATCATTTGAATGTGTGAACAAAGCAAAATTTTTCATATTTGGAGATTTAAATTATTTTTGTGACTAAGCAATTGGGCCTTTCAAGTAAAATTAACTCATGCAATATCAGACAAAAATACCCCAAACCCTCATATGTCTTAGTTAATTGACCAAATAATTAATTTACTGTAATGGATAGAAGTATAGAAGGAAGAAGTATTAACTGTAAAATTCAAAAACTTTATTTTGAAAAACAAATTACTTCTGAAAGATCTTTTAAAATTCACCTAAGCTTTCATTAATATGAAAGATGGTCTGATTCCAGGCAATATATCATTCTTTGTGAACTATCTGTCTCTATTTTATTGTGAGGGATACATCTACTGGCAGATGAAGAATGATTCCAACTCAGTTTCTCTGTCTGGACTAGAAAGAAGTTTAGACAGAGAGCTATAGTGGATCTTCATGTAGGAATCATAAATCACTCAGTGGGTAAGGGAAAATGTATCTATTCTATCAACAGAAGCAGACATTATAAAGCTGGAGATTTCAAATAAAATCAAGTATAGTTATCCCAGCAGCAATGCTATGAAGCAACAATCCTTGTTTTGGTCATGATTTTATCAAATAATTCTGAAAAGTCTTATTTCTAATTAATATGCTTGAGCTCTATATTTAAAATGTCTTTAAAATCTGAGTATTTTCCACCCACTTGTTTCATCAAGTTTTTAGTGTTTGCACTCTGTCAGTCCTATATGTAGTCCCAAGAAAGAGAAGTTGGAGGCAGGGAAGGCAGCTTTCAGGATATTCTTTTAGCAACATAGAGGAACATGGTCATCACAGCTGGCTGAAAGCTTATTTCATCATCATGCTCGTCATTCCAATGCACAAAAATATTCAAAAACACCAATGGATCTTTTATATTTCATGTGGGGTTATTTATTTATTTATTTATTTTGCATAGTGGCATACAGTAAAGATGTCTGTCATTACTGCCTTATATTGCATAATTAAACCTCAAAGTCTGTCTGTTGTGATGGGTTACTCTGTCTGATCCTCATACTTCATTTATAAAACTTGTAACCATAAAGGAATATGATATATTTGGTTAGATCTGAGCCAACTTTTGGCTAACAAGTCTTGATGCAACTGAAAATACTTGTATCAAGGAAATTGAGGCAAACCCAGGAAATAAAAAATTGCACAAAATGCACACTCTAACGAAACTTTGTTCAGCTCCAGAATTAAATAACCTACACTGTGACTAAGATATAAAAGAGGTGGTATCTGGATTATTCCAGAGGAGATAGTCTACACTTGATGAAATTTACAGATGTTTAAAGAAATTAAAAACTTCAATGAAAATCATCATGCTGCCATACTATTTGACTTAAAATGAATAGGCATAATTTCAGTTTAGACCTAAAATTAAACATAGCATCTAAAATACTTCATAATAACCTATACATATTAATTGAAAATCACAATACAGCAGGTAAATTTTTTTTCCCCTCAGACTGAGATACAGTGTAGTGACCTGTATAGAGATAATGGCTATTTCGGCAATTTTATCCTTTTTTTATTTCAAAATTTACTTACCTGGGTATACTGCGTCAAATCAAGAAAAGAATAAATATGAATTGCAGTATTTTGACAGTTTCATCATAACTGATGAAAAGATATGTAAGTCTGTACTTAAAACTAGATTCACAGTTTTACCGGAGTAACAGAGAGGAGCTTCAATAGTAGAGACTTGCCGACGCTCGACAGTGTATCAAGTTTTTTGACTCAGCAGACTAGAATCTAAATAAAAAAGAAAAGTTAATGCAATTGGAAACTCCAGTTTAAATTAGGAAAAAAAAATATTTGTTTAGATTAATTTTTCTATTTATGAATGTATCTCTCTTTTTCTTACAAAGATTCAATAAGTGAAATCCAAAACCAATGAACTGTCTTAGCTATTCATACTCCGAAAAAAGGAACAAGTCTCAGTCCTCTGTTGATTTAGAGTTCTTTTCAGCAGAGCAGCAGAATTACTGCAGACCTTTCGCATGTAGTACCAATCACATTAAACTACCAGTGCCCCAGTGAATGGCAGCATTTTCGTGTCATGTTATATAAAGAAGCTATACGGATTATAAACAACCCAAGCTGCTTGATGAAGAAACGCTAAGGAGAAATGTTAAGCAAAAAAACTGCTATCTTAATTGCCTCCTCTTAAATATTAAGCTTCCTCAGTTTGAGTTCTACTGAGGGTATTTGGAATAAGTCAGGTCTAATTATCTTCCATTTTCTTAACAGCCAGTTTATCCTGACAGCGTTTACATGGTTCAAGGGAATCAGAAGGACAAATGTTTTCACTTATTTATACAACTTGATGGAACATTCCATGTCTCACATCACGTTTCTTAAGCAAAGGAAAGATAAAACCTTGAAATATGATTTTCATATTTTCACCAGTGAAGGTTTCCACAAACTTGAGCTTTGCCGATTAAAATGCAAGTACATCTGCACACCAAATGGAACAGCTGTGATCAAATGAAGATGTTTAAGTACTGTATAAATATACACGTATTTATATATCCATATATACAATTGCAGTATTTTACTTTAAACCTTTGTTATACTGTGCTTAAAACTGTTGATTTGATCACAGATGTTCTATGAAAGATCATATGTTCCTCTTCTAAAATACAGATAGAGTACACCATATACACAGGATTTATACACACAAGTGCACCTATCCCATTTCTTACTACTTAAAAGGAGATCTACACCACCAATATCATATAGATGAACACGTGAACTGTGTGTGATGCCAGTGCAAAATAGGGAAGACATTGATTCTATTCATAATGCTTTGGAAACTGCTTTATTTTATGTCCAGTGTTTCAGTCCATGGCAATGCTCCATTACTGCTCTGATATGTCAATATGGACAACGATCCCACCAGGCCCTGATAAGTTTGCTAAAGTAGAAGCCCATTGTGTAGAAACTCATAAAGTAGAAACTGTTTCAACAACATCCTGGGAGAAAAAAAATAATCAAAATGTCATTGGTCCACAGCATTTATCATTCAACACTTTTCAAGTCCTTATCTTAGAAAGGAATACAGAAAGACTAAGATCTATCAGCAACATTTTTTGATAAAAGCTTTGAGAAACTTAGCAGAAGTGGGATTCGTTTCATCTTGATTTAGCTATCAAAAGATACAGTCCTGATTAAGTTACACCAGTAATGTGCTTTCAAAGCCAGTGCAGAACAAATGACTCCCAGTCAGGATACCTTTATTAAGGACAATGAATTACTCTCTCATGAAAAGTACTATGGCAAAGTCTGTGCAGAATTTGGATTGAGATCACATGATGATTTATGTTCCCTGAAAATGGCAAAGCCAAATTGTTATATGACTTGAAGATTCCAGTCTCCCAGGTGATCCCCTTTGGATCTATTGTTGGGAGACACTGGGAGTAACGTTATTTTCAAGATTTTAGAAAATCATAGTAGTTTATTTTGGGAATTTGAATAATCTTTTTCCTTCTATAGTGCCTGGGTTACTATTAATATTATAATGGCACATCTACATAACACTTTGCAAGCAAATGTAAACTCACTTTGTGTTTGATTGAAGCCAGAGAGACATGAACCAGCACTAAGTAGGTGTTATGGTTAACACTGTGCTTTCTCATAGGGATGGAATATCAGGGTGAATATAAAAGAGAAATCTTCTGTGGAGGGTGCTTTTTAATGCTAGGCTGATCAAGTAGGAAATCACAGTGGGAGACTGATTCCATAATGAAGAAAAAGAGAAATAAAAGATACTTAAGAATAAATGACGACTAAAGCATAGTCTTTTTCAAACTGACTATTGCCACATCCCTTTAGCAGTCAGAATATTTCTCAAGAACAGCTGATTTCATATGTTTCAATTTTCTTATTGGAAATCAAAATTAATTTCAGTATAAGCTCTACGACTCTCTTTAGAATAGTTATCATGATTAGAATCATCCCATGGGATGGCGTATGCCCTCAACACGAAATGAGGCAGGAACTGTAGTACATTGCAGGAAGCTCTGAGGTTTCCATAAGATTTTTTTTTTGCTTGTTATATTAATCCTTGTATTTTGCCTTCATTGATGTTCTACTACATATATCGACTAGTAGGACATTATGATGCTCTTAATAAAAATTTGATGGCTATTTACTATGAATGGGGTGAGACTCTGGAACAGGTTGCCCAGGGAAGTTGGGAATGTCCCATCCCTGGAATGGGAAGTGTTCAAGACCAGCCTGAATGGGCCTTTGAACAACCTGGTCTAGTGAGAGATGTCCCTGCCTATAGCAGAGAGGTTGGAACTCGACGATCTTTAAGGTCCCTTCCAACTCTAACCATTCTGTGATTCTATGATCTCAGATTGTCTTACCATCACTAATAGAAAATTGTGCATACACAGAAAACAAATTAATAGAAGGCCTGAGAGAAAATGTGCTTTCCTCCCAAAGATGGTCCCTTCTGCCCTTAATGCATGTGGAATGCTCTTAATAGCATCACAGAGGAGCTCCATCTTGGTTCCTGGCAAATACTCCAGGAATGCATTTCACCTAAAAATGTGCAAATTTGCATCTTTTAGATGCATCAGATGCAGTCAATTGGCAAAGCAGAGGTGCCTAGTGTTACAGCAATACTGGGCTTTAAATCGGTTTTCTCAAACTAAAGTCTTACTGAATCCTGATAGTAGGAAGAAGGAATAACTGAAGACAAAAATAATAATCTACAGTTAGTTAAGCTTTATTACTTTATACCTCAAGCAGAGGAGAGCAGAGCTGTTTGCATCTATCTGTTTTAAACACCCAGATGATTTTGCTTTGGTATAAGAAAATGGGCTTCATGTTTTTAGCCTCTTTCCAAACATTGGTCTTCCAAATTTTTAGCTGTAGAATTAGCCAGTTACAACCTGCCTAATTAAATATAATTAAATAAAATTATATATATATATATTATATATATATATAATTAAATTAAATTAAAAAAAAAATGAAAAAAACCACATTTTTAATAAGCCCAGAAGTTGTACCAAAATGTTTGTTTGCAGTCTTGTCTTCCTACCTGTTTGTCAAACAATATGTTTTTAAATCACATTGAGAAACATTCCAATAATCTATTCAAATATTATGTCAATAAGCTATAGAGAACCCTTCTGAATCATTCATGGGGTTTTCAGGTGGTGTGAGCAGCTGCGAAGTGATGTTTAAGTAGAGTTTCATATGAATCTCTACAAATCAAAAATGCCACATTTCAACATGGTCAATATATACTTAGTAGACCATGCCAAACTGTCATACAACTCTGGTAACAACTTTTCATAGACCCAATATTGGGTTCCAAACGTTTTCAGTTTCATAGCACAATTTTTTTTTCCACATAATAATGCCTGATAATGTAGTAGTACTTAGCATGTCTGAACGTTATCATGGTTCTCCAGATGATAAATCACTTGAAAACTCAGTAAAATTATTATTACTATAAAAAGTAGAAAATGGGCCCAAGTCTCAATTTTCCGATCTTCATACTTAGCAAGTCATGATTATTATCATTCCCCTTATTTAGTTCATCACATCATATGGCACTATAAAATTCATTTAAATGAACTTGGGTGAAATGCAGAGTACAATAAAGGTGACGCATATGTTAAGTCTAAAAGGGAGGTACAATTACAAAATTTCATTCAGTTTCGGCTTTTAGGTGGATAACATTTCATTTGCTATTAATAAAGTATCTCCTTCCTAATGTAGATTTTCCAGGAAAGAGCATAATTGTACAGAAATGCTCCAGAAAATCATTTGCACTTGCTATGCAAAAATGAAGCCCATGATTGAGTGACTTGTTTAATAAAAATGAAGATTTGTTCCAGCTTATAAGTAGATGCACATGGTAGATAAATGCTTTTTCCTTTGGCTGCTATCCAGAGAATATCGGGGCTGATAAAACATACAGTGGATTTATTATTAGTTGCCAGAATAAAGTATTCAAAGACATTGGTCTGCCTACAAGCATCCACTGCGCTGTTGCCAGCACTTGAAGGGGCCCCAAGACTAGGTGAGTCACCCTGTGGTCCAAAGTGCCTTTATTGTCACCCTTGATGTATTAGTATCCCTTTAGAGTCTCACTGAATTTGACATTTGGCTTACAACTGCAAAATTCCTCTAGATAATTTCATCCAGAATCACAGCTGGACGCCTTCTTGGGTTTGCATTTATAATAAGTATATTCTACTTGGGCCTGCAACTGTGAATAACACAGATTCCTTTAGGAGAAATATTTTAATATATATGATTAATTCACCAGGGAGTCTGCTTCTGTCCTTCCTCCTCTGTCAAATAACACACCAATATAGCAAACCAGTACAAGGAATTTGCTTTAAGGAGGGTACATTCCAGATCTGGAAAGCTCAGTTTTTCAGAAATATGTATCCTTCCATGATTAAAAATTAGGATAATAACAGTAGTCAATGATAAAACCACAACTAAATAACTCAAAATACCAATTAAAAATGCAATTCTTTAGGACCCATTTTTAAAAATAAGTCTATAAACACTTAAATAAGTTTAGAAATAAATAATTACATGCTTGGGAACCAAACAATCTAGCATGTAAGACATAACCACTGGAAGGGTTTGGAATCCCTACCCCAGAAAATGCTGTGTATTCTCTGAATAATAGTCAGAGATAAGTAAATAGTGGGGGTGAATGCCCGTGGTTGCCTTACAGACAACTTAGATCATAGAGTGAGACACCATTCCCGGTGAAACCCATCTTATTTCTCTTTGTAGAAATACTGTGCAAAAATTTAACAGACATAATAATACAAAATTATTATTAGTAGTAGTAGTAGTAGTTTGCTTCAAACATGTGGCAGGCATTATAGAAAGGTTCATATTAAGTGAGCATAATAGTCCCCTTGTAAATTTAAAATAAATTCATCTAAAGGTGGGAAGGGCTTTTTTTTAGCATATAGAAAATATAAGTAGAAAAAGACATCAGAAATAAACTTTAAGTTACAAAATTTTAATTGCACATCAGAACTCCACTTAGTACAAAAAAACCACAGGGTTAATTCAATGAGCAGATCTCATTTGTACTCAAGCCTTATCAGTTGACCAGTGTAATCTTTCTAATTGTCCTTTTTCCCTCTTCCTGTTCTATCTATCTCTAATTTATGCTGAGAGTAGCCCTTTTGTCCTTATACAAGTAAAAATTGCACTCATACCATAACTCTTGCAGGAAATCCCATATTTATGAACTACCTGACTCAATTTCAAGATGAAAGATTTTTAAATTAGCTTTATATAAACATTCCAGTACAGATTCATTTCAATGAAGTAATGTCTGTTTAAGCCTACGAAGGATCTGGTCTGCAGGTTTCTGTAAATCTGGGTGATATTCATCCTTGAGCCTTTGAACTTTATCTCAGACTATTAATACTATAAGCTGTAAACAATATCTCTTTAAAAAAGGAATATTTTACCAAGCACTTGCAGTAAATGCTGATGTACCTTCAACAACATCTCATTTAAAGTAACTGATATGAAAAGTGTTTTAAAATACAAAAATTATTTGTAAACTACTAAAACCCATGGTGCTCAGATCTTGCTCTGAGCAAACTTTAATTAAATCCATGCCTTTTAGCATGTAAGCTAAAGATGGAAACTACACAAAAAAGCTATGGGAAGTTTTGGGATGAAAGGCATGGGAGTAAACTTTCTGTGTTACAAAAAGGTGTCATAAACTTGTTACTGTCAACACAAACCATCATCACAAATATCAATATCACCAGCATTTACTTGTTTTCATTCGGTATAAAAGAGCATGGCTTTTCCACAAATAAAGTGATTCACATAAATTTTTATCATAGATGTAAAATTTGCACCTTTTGGGAAGTCCTCTGGTTTTGCACTATAAAATGAGGGGTTTTTTTCTCCCTATGTTGCTTATGGTGCTACATCCCATTCTTTGCTTATGAAGAGCCTCAGAAATACATTCCGTAGTATCAATTTGCCATTTCCTACGTTGATCCATTGTACAGGTACCAAAACACTCATAAATACTCAAATACCACCCCCCAACAATAATAGTTTTAAATGTTAAAAAAAAAAACAAAACAAAAAAAGTAAACATTGCTTATAAGCACACGTTTAAAACAGAACATTTGGTCAGGGATTTTGCCTAGGACTGACAATTAGAGACTCAGAAACATAATAAGCTTTTTTTCAGGAGGAGTGATATTGGAAGCAGTGGTGTCACATTTTTAACAATGCAAGGTGCTAGTGGTCTGCAGGGGGTGCGTGATTAGCAAAAGCATATTCTGCCCTTGATGTGCATGAAGAACCAGCATTCGCATCAAGAGCATGCAGAGACCTCAGGCAGTTTATGGCTTGTAGTTAGGAAGGACGTGCTCAACTTTTCCTGAATGTAATGTCAAACACACTGCAGTGGTATTGATTAACCTAATTTTTCTGTGCTTTTCACTCTTGCTGTAGTGATAAACTGCACTATTACAAGCTGACACAAAGCCTGAAACTGCATTTAGAGTAATGAATGCCTTTTCGTGACACAAAAGGGGCGAACTGAAGAAGTATTTAACCTGAATTAGTAGCGCGTACAGGAAATAGGCAGCTAATGTGTTTCTTTAAAACTGCTACTCTGTGTTGAAAAATATCCCCTTTTTCCTTGGTTTGTTTTCTTTTTTTTTTTTGTAAGTTCTTTTTTTCCTTGTCTTTACTGAACAGAAATTCTACCAGAATCACCCAAACAGGTCACAGTGTTTCAGCAGTGGTTCACATGGTTCAGCATCAAATACCAGAGGGTGAGAGCTGTCAGGCACTGCCAAGAAATGTGCAACACAGATTATTCCCCTCTGCTTCTCTTTTTCTTTCACCAGATAAAATTAAGAACAGTAAATAATATTTCAGTGTATATTTAATGCAATAAACCCAAACACGTTATAAAATACATTCAGCATGTGAAGAGAAACTCAACAGTTCCAAAGGGAAAGGGCGTTAATGTCTCTCAGGACCAAGTTATCCTGCTCAGAGGACTGTAAACTACAAAGGAGACCTTCCTCTTTGCATCTTCTTCCTTCATTTCAATGCCAAAGTACACTTCCATTTTACTAATCCACAATAGTTACTGAGAATCCTCAGGAATGTTGCACGTGTGACCTGGAGTATGATGAGGTGAATTATAATTTGATGATACTTAGGGTGGTGGTCAACTACTCGGATTAAGAGATGCTCCATAAATCCAGGACCAGAAAAGAGAGGATGAAAAATTCATAAATATTTGGTAATTTAGGCAATACCTAGATTGAACATTGTAAAAAAATCTACTAAAATTTAAAAATTATTATCTTTTGAAGAAAATCTGGTTTTTTTGACAGTTCAACTACATGCATTACACAGGATTTGTATCAATTTACACTAAGAACTGGGACTGAAATATTGAAAATAAATTAATGAAAACCTACGCCTTTTTATAGTTACCTTTTTATAAAAGTGAAAAATAATCATCAGTAAGGCAAGCAGGTAACTTCTTATTCATTAAGTCTGAGTAATGATGGTGATGATGCAATACTGAAAGTGTATAGCAGCAAATGGAATGATCAAAGCATGATCCAGATGAACACAGAATGATAATCCAAAACACAAAATACATCATTTTAAGTATCTAATATCTTCTCTTGACTTTAGGGAAAAAAAATAAATCAATATTTTGTCCAGATCAGTTAAAAAACACTTCACATCTTTTGTCCAGGCTGATTCTATAATGGTAATGGAAAAGCTTTCACATGAAATTTCAGTATTTTTTTTCATTTTGAACTCATTGTAGACTTTAATTACTTTCTCCCATTCCCACATGAAACTGTATGTACAAGATGGAAAATGTACAAAAAGGGTATAAGAATATTTTCCAAAGATTTTAACTTAGAAAATTTTGTCTATTTCCTATATTGAGGGAAGAATTGCATCAACAGTAGTTAGACCTAAATTAATTCACTCAAAGCTGAATTTCTCTAAAAAGTCTCTTAATTGTGATCCTGGGGAGTTACTAAAATTGTACTAAAGGTTAGGAGGGTACAGCAAATCTGTAGCTGACCAGCTCTCTTGGGGGAGCAGGGGCATACAGGCCATAAGAAGATGAGGAGTGGATCTTTTCTATCATCGTCTTTTGGTCCATTAACCAACTCTGAGCAGATGAGACCTGCTTAGTGTATAGTAATTAAAATGGCCAGATTTCTTAGTAGGAAAGTTTAGGACTAAATAGGATTAGCATATGTCATTCAATAGTTTCAAAAGCCATCATTAGATTTCATTTCTTCATTTTATGTTTTTAATGGGGTATGGCCTGTCATAGAGAATAATATCTGTTGAATGTATTTAATCTCCAATTGCTACTTGAATCTATTAAGTCCCTATTAAGTTTATTTTATAATTTGTCATTTAAATGAGAATTTATATCTTTCCTTTATGCCTCTTTAGTTTTAAATAATGAGCATTAAATGAGCAGCCTGTTATAGGGAAAGGCAGCAGAATTTTCTTATCATACGAGCAGACGAACACCATTCTGAAGGACTTGTAGAACCATGTTCAACCCTTGTTTAACCTTTCTAAATTTCTCTCACCAAATTCAAAGAATTAAAAGATTTAATGTTTTGCCATTCAGTTCCAAAAGTCCTGACAAAGCGAGCCTTTTACCTTTGGGATATTTTTCTGCATTTTTGACAACTGAGTTGAATTAAAGCTGCTGTGACTTCATAAGATACTTGACACGATGCAAAAGGTGCTTCACTTTGTATAAAAAAAAGTAATTTAATCAAACTTCATTTAAAGTTTCCTGTAAATCTGTAGACATGTTAGCAAGCCTACACTTATTTTTTTAAGTGAACCCTAATTTTGATGGGATTTCCCCTAAATCTAATGTTAAAGAGCAGAAATAAACATATAGAATGGCGTGTAAGACTAATTTTGGAGCATTTTCTTTGTGATCTTATTGTCTGAACCAAACCAAGCCACCATGCTTTCTTAAGATTCCTGTACACTAATTTACAACTTGTTAACTTGTCCTTTCTACAAGCAGCAAATTCACTCCCACTTTACAGAAAAGCCTGCTATTCTTTGGAATTTATCTTTCTAATAGAAATTGACAATAAGATTACAAAAATAAAATTAGTTTTAACCATTAAAACCATTTTGAGAAAGACATGCTTAATCTAAGGTGTTCTACTGGGGAGGGGCTTACTTAAGCCTCAGAGTTGAGTGTTCACGTTCAGTGGAGCTGGACTTTCCAGTCTCAGGTATTTCTAATAAGGCTGGTATTTCTAAAGCAAGCAAGACCAAGCTGGGTACTGGATAACTGTAAAGCAAATGTTAGATAAGCTAAATGCCTTCACACCTTAGGAAATATTCTTACTCAAACGTGAATCTCAAGGTTTAGCTTCTTTTCCTTGTCCTTGAAGTGTTCTGTTTGTGGGTCTCTGAGCTGCAAGTGCAAAAGTCAGGCTCCAGTTGGCGTTGCCTGCCTGCTAAGATGCTGTGACATTGAAGTAAGCTTTTTTTTTGCCTCACACATTCAGCCAAAATGCTCCTTTTAAATTAGCAGAAAGGATAGATATTTCCTAATCCTTCTAAACATCATAAGGAATTTATCCACTCTTTCTGTGTATCCATCTCTGGGTGTATGTCAGTGTGTGGGAGCAAAGTGTGAAAATCAAGTCTAAGCCAATCTCCAAGAGATTCAAGCAGGGTGAAAAACTGTGTTTTTCAAAAGCATTCAGACAGAAAGCTTCAAAGCAAGGTCAGATCTATAAATCCCAAAAGTATTACTTTTATAAAAGTACTCATTTCTAAAATAAACTTTAATCTGAGTGGGGAGCAATGTTTCACTTCTATAGCCTGCAATTATATTGATACAGTTTAATGAATGTGATTTTATTTACTATTTAGATTTATGCAAAATGTTTAAAATTAGTGTCAAACACCCAACTTAAGAATTCTCTTTATGTGTTGACTTGATGACGAGGCCTGCACACTTGTGTCAAGGACTGCTAACACAAATGAAGAACATGTCTATGTAATGAACAAATGAAGAAGTCTATGAAGAACCTAAGTTCTGTAATTCCTGGCTAGATCAGACAACTTCTGGAACAATGTTAACTGTCCTGTACTCCCAGATGCAGAAGAAAACTTCTCTGCAATGTAAGAAAGAACAACAACAAAAAAAAGTAAACCACATAATTCAGTTTTACTGAGTTATGCAAACAGGACTTTCTTCTGTGAGATTTCTAGCCTCAGCAGTCAGTCATATGCAGCCTGTCTTAAGCAAATGTTTAATTTGCTTATGCTTTATTCCAGACCTCCCCAAGTATATTGCTTCAGTACAGCAGAATAGTGGATATAACCATTAGTAGTCCCATGTTCCAGGTTACACCAGTGGAATAAATCTAATCTATTAAAAAAAAAGAAAGAATTGCTCTCATGAGGTTTATGATTAGAAATTGTCCATTTTT
The DNA here is from genome assembly GCA_004320125.1 of Scolopax mira. Classification (NCBI taxonomy): domain Eukaryota; kingdom Metazoa; phylum Chordata; class Aves; order Charadriiformes; family Scolopacidae; genus Scolopax; species Scolopax mira. Next base: position 20,681 of record BJBW01002888.1, read on the forward strand.
AAAATGGATTCTAAATAGAATTTTTCTGAATTATGTTGGAAAGTAAAAATATGAGGTACAGTTTTGACTACTCATGTCACTGGGGGTTTGGTCAATTTCTTCAAAGAAAAGAGAATAAATTTAAAATTCAAGTTCTCTTACAATGGTCCTTTGTGCTAAGCTTAAATTGTATATGTTTACAAGACTAAAAAAAATAAACGCAACATTTAATCTTCTTAGCTATTCCATTCCTCTTGCTTCTTTACATTATTATATTTTAAAATTAACATAATTTATTCTTTAGCATAACACTTCCAGCATAGTACTAAAGTACCCTACACAGTGAAAAAAAAAAAAAGAAAGGTCTGAGTCATTAAGTACAATGTGCTACTGACACTGCAAAAGCAAAAGGAACAATAAAAAACCAGATGCAGTAAGAGCAGTAGCAGTAACTAAAGATGAGCAAATCGGTTTAGATAGATAGGATAAAAAATTACTTGCAATTACGCTGAAAAATATAATGAACAGGATCCAAACATTTTTGCACTTTAAAGGCTTCTGTACTACATTCCTTTCAGCCACTGCTTTCAATTTTCACCTGCAATGAATTCTTTATTCTGGCCAGGATCTGAAATTAAATGATAAAAGACTGTGTTCTAATATAGCACTTTGAATTCAAAGACCTAAAAAGCACTTCACCAAGACAGCCATTGCTATTATCCATCCTTTGCCAGTTAGGAAATAGATAGTTTTAGCTATTGAAAATATCCACATTTCCTGAGGATTCCATCTGACTGTCATTTGCTAAAGGGACACACAGGCTAAATAAAGTTTTCTGAGTTTTAGTGCCTGTGGAAACAACCTTTTGCTAACTCAAGGTTCACCTATAACAGATAAGAAATCCTATGGAAGAAAATGTTGAAAATGTTATTTTAAAAGATCATCTCACCAACTAAATTGCTCAGACCATTCTTATAATTTATTGTAAGTTCAGACATTCAGAAACCTAACATTTTTAATTTTGCTCTCGAATAAAACAACATTTTCAAGTGCTCCTTGAAGATGCATTGAAGTCAACTAATAGCAGATAACCTTTGTGGCATAAAATATGATTAAATGAAACTCACTTTACATGCATAAATTTCTCTCCAGGGATTTATGTGCTTTGTTTCCTTTTAATTTTTCTGTCACAGTCTTATACTTACTATAATTCTTTCTGGAGTAGAAGAGTCTGTTCTTTTAGAGACATGAAATTACTGGTAAGAAATCTCCCTCTTCTTTTCATTCTTATAGTTAAAATTCATAATAAAGAGCACAGATAGTTTCACATAACTTGCCAAATCAAGTAAATTTCATTATCCCTTTTAGTAGCTTAATAACCTTCCTTTACTTTAAAATAAAATATAGTAGAGGGGCCAAACACTTTTACGAACATATAAAAAATAGCCCATAGGATCATGACTATTTTGATGTATATAAGACATTTGTTGTCTTCTTCAGGTAGATTTCTTGTTGTGAATAATTTATCTTTGTGCTACAAACACAAACACACACACTGATATGGTGAGAGCAAGGACCATAATGCATTGAAAAATAATGTGGTGCAGGTGTGCAATATATTTGGTACCTTCAAATTTAAAAGCAACTTTTAACTTCATCAGCCTCAAATTATCTTTCAAAGTGTTATATTTTCAAACTAAAGGGTTTATCCCTATCAACAGAGCATGATAGTTCTGTTTTTTACTTAAATAGCATTACAAAATGTATGAACAGTCCACTTAGTGACAGGGCAGTATTATGAGTCTATGCTCTTCAAATAAAACCACTTTGCAGTTGCATTTATACAGTATTTACACATTTACAGCATCAAATCATCATTAGCACTAAATTACAGAACAATTTGCTTGCAGGTGTTAAAAACCTGGACACAATAAAAGTTTTAAATTAACAAACTGATCATTAGTTTTAAAATCTGATGTTTTTCTTTACATGAAATGTAACAGTTTAGGACCTTTGCCATTTAAATGGATTTCTGTAGTTTTCAATGATTTATCAACTTTTTTTAAACTGTGCTCTTTTTTTTTTTCCCCAAAAAATAATTTTACCATTAGGGCAAATAACCTTGTGCATGTGAGTCTGTCTCAACAACAGCTGTGCAGTTCTGCCCCAGCTACTCCTCTCCTCCTTTCATCTTGACAACCTGGATTATAGGTGTCAGAGAAAAATCCAAAAACTGACACCTTTCAGAAAAGACCCCTACTATTGAATTGTTCACCAGTGAAACTAGTGCTGAGCAACAATGGTGAAAACACAGAAGACCAAAAGTAGATTATTTTATCTATTTATCTATTAAAGATTATCTATTAAATATTTATCAAAAGCTTTTCTAAATTCTTCTGTGTGAAGGTTTAGCAATACTGATAAAAACAATTCCAGTTCCAGATCCTTTATCCTTATGCATTCGTGGACTTTATTTTTTTCAGATAATTCATTTGTTGATCTGCCTCTAACCTGTTCAAACCTGTTTCCAGCACAAGATACACACAAAAAATCATTATATGCAATACCTGGGAATTAAAGCTGACCATATAGGTATCCACCTTTGTATACTTTGTCTGTATTAGGTCAGTAAGATTTTATTTTCCAACTTTATTCCTCTATACCATACCCAAATTAGAATCCTAAAACTACTGTAATTTATGCCTCTGTGAGAATACCTCCTGACAGTCAAAAAAGGAGGTTTCATTACTTTACAGGTTTAAAATATATCTTCTTACAGTTCAAATCAAATAGCAGAACTCTTAACAATCCAGGCAATTCAGCAGTAATCTTGGAAATATGCCTTGGACTAAAGACCATCAGCATTACCACTAACCCTGTCTAGGATGAACAGTAAAATGATGAAAGATCAATCAAAAAGTATTATCATGAACAGCACCCATCTCCAAATTCAAGATCTGGTAAATCATAAAAATGAATTATTTCAAAATTTGACATACAGACAGTATAGAATCATAGAATTGTCAGGTTGGAAGGGACTTTTAGGATCATCCAGTGCAACCATCAATCTAACTCTGACAAAAAACCATCACTAAACCAAATGCTCTTCATCGATGAAAAGCTGAAGATCATCTACAGATCCATTGCCGTAAATCCTCTATGTTCGTGCTACTTTTGACACAAATATAGATGATTTACCTTCTGATGTGGCCAATGAGACTCTTAATTTCCATGACACTCATAAAATTGTATGGTGAATGCAATGAAATTCTTCTGCCTGTTTTAAGACTGCAAAGGCTGCAGTTGGAAACCTTGTTCTTTTCTATTGATTGAAACTCTTTCTATTGGTGTTTATGGCTGCCTGCTGGTTTACCTCCATGTTACGCTCAAAGTATTAAAGCAAGAGAAATAAAAAGTCTCCTTGCCTCACAGCTGTGTTCTCAGTATGTGGTTTAACTATATTTGTCAGGGAACAAATTACCAGGGAAGATTATTTACTAAGTCAGTCATTCGTGTTTCAGTTACTTTTTAAGAATTTTTTTTGAGGTGCTGTGTTCGGAAAATCAGTTCACTTCAGATGAGCTTGAATTAGAATTAGCTTTTAAAAAATAAGTTTCAGCCTGTCTGTGTTTATCTAGTATTGAAAAACGAGTTTGAGGTTTCTTATAGTATTCGTCATATCGTTTATCCTGTTCACTCCAAATATGAACCCAGAAAGTAAATAAATTTCACAAACTTCAGGAGAGGAGTGCTTTGTGCATTCAAGTGATTTGTGTTCTTGGAAAAAAGTGGAAAATTCAGGATTTTTCGCATTTTACACTTACTATTGAACCTCTGGTTCCCTGGTGTCCAGGCAAATACTTTTTTTTTTCACATGGCCACAAATGATGATCTCAGATACTTTTGCTGTCTCTTGACTGGATCAACAGTATCTCATTTCTGTGCCATTTAAGACCAATGGTGGAATCATTAGCCAGGTATTTTGCCCTATTTCTCCTATTACCTATCTGTGAAATGGAAATTCTAATGAATTAATTAAGGTGGGTTAGAGTGCTTTCAGACATGCAGATAAAAAATACTTCTGCATCCATGAAAATGTTACTATGTTCTGAATTCATGAGATTAAAAAAAAAAAATCAGTTAAGAGATTTTTGTGACTTGTGTGTGTACACCTTCAGTTTGTTTTAAAAAGCATTTTTTCATGTAATTCACTGGGAAAAACAACTTTTTCAATCACTTTGGTAAAAACCTCTAAAGCTTCAAAAGAGCTATTTGGTTTCTATTGACTATTACTGTGAAACATATAATGATTTGACAATGGCATCAATTTGAAATTTAGTCCAGTTTCCTGTTTTCCTAAAAACCCTCAAAAATTTAGGTAACCATTTTATATTTTTGGTTTTAGGCATAAACAGTACAATACACTTTATGTGTCTGTCCAAGAGCTGGAACAGGATGCCTTTTGCTCCTTCTGAATAGAAAACCCTCTTCTGAAGGAGAACTGCAATTCAAAATATTGTTGATTCCAAAAATGTGATGATTCAGGTTGAAAGTGGCACATGAAATCCAAACCTTTTCAGCTCTGCCCATCATTCAGTCAGGTGGTGATGAAAAAATATTATAGCAATGGATAAAAGGTAAGCTATTCATCACTGGGCTCATTTGTCATATTGTCTACTTAAATAGACCCCTGGGCATGCAGTGATGAGAAGGTGCTTTACCCTGGAGCATGAATAAGACAGGGCTTTGGGAAATTATTGATTCAGCTGAGGCAAAGTCATTTTCTCTCAACTTCTCCCTTAATTGTATAGAACACTAGACATCCACCATGAGCTGATGTAGATAATGTGTACAGTGGTAGCATGAAGGGCAACAGGCCCAATTGACACCATAACAATTCTGATTGTATGTAGAAAATGTATCACCTTGTGTGGTAAGACATCGGAACAAGTTGACTAGAGAGGATATGAATTTTCCACCTCAGGAAAACTGTCAAGACTAGAGAAGGCTCTAAGCAATATTATCTGTTTGGTCCTGCTCTGACTAAGGTAATTTGACTAGACAGCCTCCAGACATCCTTTTCCAAACAAAATTATTCTATGATTATCCAACTATTACAGTTCATTCTCAATATAGATGGAGTTAACACACTTACACAAACTTTTTAGTATCTACGTCTTTCTCTGGCATTATCTCTACCCTTGTTTTGCCCCTTGGGTCCTGAAATTAAGGTACCAATCTTCTTTGAAGAGAAATGGAAGCATGGGGTTTAATAAGTTGCCAGGACCTCAAGTTCTCCTGTGGGACAATCATTGAAGCTGATTCTGATGCTTCCTCCTCAGTCTGGGTCTCCTTAGGGCATTTTTATATATTTTCTAACATTGTTTATTTGCTCTTTTCTCACTACTTCACAGTTTGATGGTATATCCGAATATACTATGTAATGTAAGCTTCACATTTGTGCAATGCATGTTCTATGTTCTCTTTTTTTATCTCTGAAACAAGTTCTTCTCAGCTCACAAAGTTGCATTTCACTAATGACCAGGAAATAACCATTCATGATCTGTGTTAATAGACCTGGCGCCTCTAGTATTGTTCCACGCTTGCACTTTCCAGGCCTCTGCAATTATCCTGTACTTGAACTTTTGGGGAGTCTATTACAATCCTCTGCTTTTCTTCAACAGCCTTCAAGCTGTGGTTTCCTGATACCATAACTAATGTTTTATTAGCACAACCTCATCACATATGCATCCTTGTTCCAAGGTCACTGAAACATTCACTTTACAAAAATAATGAAGGATTCAAAAACACATGTACCTACATATGCAGGTAGATATAAGGCTTTAGTAACTTCTTGCAATAAATATCCACTAGTAACTGCAGTGTGTGCATTATCAAAATTATTTTCCAACCAAGGATAGAGTCATGCGTGGGTAACTTGGAGCACATTTTTCCCCCAGGAAAGAACAAAGACTAAGTTTCTCTCTTTGCCGGAAATGCAGCTTTCTCCACTCTTCCATGTGCTATTCACCAGCACCCACACAAAATGAAAATTCACGACATTAGCTCCACCATCAATTTTTTGTGTCCTAGCAGTCTTTTTCCATAACATTCATTCCTAAGTTGCTACCTCTTAGCATCCATTTTGCTCCTGTCAAGTCCCAAATTTATGAAGTGTTTATAATTAAAAACGTTTTACATATTACATAAACAAACAATCTCTGAATGTTTGTTCAGATTTTTAATGAATTTTCATGAACTCTGCTACTCTTTTTTGGGTTCACTGTCTGTGGATTATTGGCAGAAAGACTTACTTTTGAATCCAAGAATTTTAAGTAAAATACTCCTGAAAAGTACAGACATATCCAGTTATTCACCATATTTATCTAATTATAATTGTGGCTGAGAAGAACATTAAGCACTGTCTAAAGTTTCAGATCTCATGAAAGTCAGGTAAATATGGCAGACTGAAACTATTCAGCATATTTATATCTACAGTTATCTCAGAATAATTTTAAGTTAAAATAAAAACCAGATAGTAATTGCAGCAGCTAAAAAGTATACCCACTTTGTGAATTTATTCACCCTTAGTTATTTGCTCAGGTATATATATTGCCTGTATTTTCTCAGAACCAGGTAATTAAATAGGAAATAGATTGTATATCAAGACATATACAAGACATAGGTAGACAGACCCTAGCCTACCATGGGTACCCTAAATGATGCTTACCCCTCTACCTGTATATGTGGTCATCTAATATCTTGGAGTGGAAACAGCACTGGGAAAGCACAGAAGATACTATGGAAAGGTTTAAAACATACATTTGGACCAAATTAGCAGTAGTATTGAAAGGTACCAACAGCCCTGTACTTGAGAGGCAGCCTGTTCAGTTTTCAGTAACATTTCCTGATATAATTACAGACTATTAGAAGACTATTTACTGATTGATTAAGCAGGAATATATCATCAGTTAGGAATTGCTGCAATAGGATATATACCATAGGATCAGACCGATATAATACTGGCACTTTTCTCAGAGGGGAAAAGAGATTTCAGGACTCCTGAATCTATATGCCACTACTTCTAAATGTTTGTACTCCTGATTTTTACCTTAGGGCCTAACTGAATTATTTACAGTCATTCTTATGATACAGACATCTGAAAGCTTTGATTTTTAGTCAAAGCATAAACTTCTCTTATTTAGCATCCTATTTAGCGTTGTGAGGAAAATAGCAAAATCAGCATTCTCTGGGAAGCCCCAGACAAATACATAGGAGTGTCTTTTTGACAGGAATAGGGAGATTCATGAGCAAATCAGATTTAGAAAGCAACCTAAACCAGAAAGACTCAGGATACAACAAAATACATCATGACTTGTAGGAGGAGCATAGATTACATGAAAGCTCTAACCTTAGAGGAAACTGCTTCTAAGAGCTGACTACAAAATAGTAGCTTTATTTAGAGTTGTAGATTAGATAATTTAGAATCCTGTATAAAATCTGTCATTATGATAGATGAGATGCAGAGATACTCAGTAACATCCTACTTTCCTGAAAAGGTAAGCTACTTTCATGGTAGCATGCTCCTAAGTGCAGTGTTTGCAAGGTGCTGATTAACTCTAAATTTATATCTTATTCTACCTCTTCTTGGGAGTATTTATGTACATTCCTCATGCACACATATGTGTAAATGTAATCCTGAAAGTCTTCATGGTGGTAAAAGTTATATTGAAGCTGATGGGACATGCTGAGCTTCTACCCAGCACCTGGAAACCTTCTATAAAACAGGATCAAGATTCAAATTTTCTGAAGGAAAAAAAAAAAAGAGATCATCACAAAACAGAGTTAAACATTTCAGCACTCCAAGCAAAACACAGAGATAGACAAATACTGAATGCGGAGGTTCACAAAAGACAAAGTACTAATCAAAGGCCCTTACTAGTAGCTAGCAGAATGCACCTAAGAGAGATTCATGGCTTAAGTCCTTGTAAATGTGTAAATCTTATCTGGCAGATAGCACCAGTTTTGTTTAAGATTGATAATGCTGTGTAATCTGCAGGAGTTAAGCAACTAATCCTTTCATTCAAAAATAAAAATGAGGAATCAGTTCCTTCAAGAAAGGAGGAAGGAAAGAAAAATGAAGAAATTAATAACTCATAGGTAAGAGAAATCAAAGAGACCTAGGTTCAATACTCACATCTGCCTGAACCGGCGCAAATTTTACCAGCCTGTTCCTAATCTCTCACCTTGTTACTGAAATCTAGAGAAGTGTTGGCTCTCATCATGGACTACTGGATAGTTACCTTACATGCAAAACCGATAAGCTTCCAAAGAAAAGATAATTAATCCATCCTTTAGAATGTTCTACAATATATTAGCTCACTTAGATCTATTAACTGAAAGAGAAATTATGTTTCTTGCATTAAGTTGCAATTCTTTTCATTAAGTTGAGCATATTCTTAGCACGTTTTCCTCTATGTGTGAGAGGATATGTCTATTTTAAGGCCCACAACAAACATCACCATGCAGGTGGACAGGAATGATCACGTACCAGCCCAGAGAAAACAGCTTAGAGAAAGAATTGTAAATTAAGAATACATGTCTGTTAAATGCAAGGTTAGTGCATGTTTGTGGAAGTCCTTCCCCCAGGGGAGAAAATGATCAGAGAGCACTAATGATGTGATCCACAGAGACACACATAATTTCAGTATATAAACTAGGAAAGTATATAAACTAAACTTAGTCACCATAGGTTACATAGGCTTCTGCAACCTCATCTGTGCTGGTCTGTCCTCTAACCCTTGTCAAAAAGCTTTCCATTACTACATCTCCTGCCCTAGGGCAAAGCTCCTTGTATTTCAGTGACTCCTTTACATAGCACACAATCTCTCCTTGCATTCCTATCCTATCTATCCTGAAAAGCCTGGATATCCAGTGCAACATTCCAAACAGGAGAGCTATTCTACCATGTTTCCAAAAGTCATAGCTCTGTAACAATTCATGTAAAGCCCCAAAACAATTTGTTTTGACAAGGAAGGTGTGAGATACTCTCTAGCATGCTCTCTCCAGAACATATCTTCTTTATCCTTCATGTTCTTTTTTTTTTCCTCTTCAGGATATGGTGATTCTACTCTGTGATAGTTAATTTAAAGCTTTCCTCACAAGGATACCAAGCTGTTTGCAAAGACACTGTTGTTCTACTTGATCACATACATTACATCCATGTTCTGTAGCTGCCACTGCTTGAAAAAGGTCCTATTGTCAAAAATGACCACACCACTTGCAATGCTGACAGATATTGGCCTGTTGGATGAGTCCACTTTGGCATGAGCTTTGCCCCCTTACTGGAAAGACTGAGGAGGCACCATCTCAGCTCCCCTGCTTTCCACCCTCACCCCACGTGTTTGTGAGTCCCTCTTAATATGGTGTGGGTTACCCAATATTGCTGGTGTCCATGCAGAAGAGAAACAAGGGTTAACAATCTGAGGGCCTGACAAACCAGCAACACCTGGGTTCCTAGACCCCAATGAGCAACAACACCCCCTGAGACACCAGGTCAGGTCAGCAGATTGCTGCCACAGTTTACTTCAAGGATGGAGTCTCTTAAAATTGTCATGCACCTTTTCCATGTTGTGTGGACATTAGGTTCATCAGTTGGCTCTGACAGGTCTTGTTTGTTCTCCCTATTGCCTGGCACTGAACCTATCCCATATTGGTGGGTTTGAAGGTGGATGAGGAACCTTCCTCCTACTGCGAGGAGTCACCAGCTTCCAGCCTTCCCCATCGTGGCAGCCAACCTCCACTGCCTGTGGAACCATGCCCCTCAGTGTCCCTCCTACCTTGCTATGTGTGGCTCGATTTTTCCTGCAGAATTTCATCAAAGACCCTCGCACTCTCCCCTTTATTTTTCCCTGCTATTGTGTACCCTTCTTGCCTCCTCTTGTGACTCAGAGCCTCAACCTCAGCAGCTCCTGCAGGAGACACCCATCCTGCTCTGCAGCCTGGGGCCTGGGCAACCCTGCGCCTGGGCAGCCCCAGTTGGTGCCATGAGGCTGTGGAAACCACACTGGCAACCATCTTGGAGTGGCCCTGCACTGTGCAGAGGAGCTGCCCAACTGCAGCAGTGAGTCTGCCTGTCCTTCCCTGGTGAGGACAGCCGATGCTGACCCTGTGCCAGCAGCTGACCACAGCGGCTCCCAACAGAGAGCCAGGCAGAGCCCAGCAGCAGCACACATCGAGAACCCACACCTCACATCTCACAATGCTCAGGCCTGAGTTAGCTCAAAGCAAATGGCTGCCACAGCATGATCCCTCCTGCCCTTCCTGACCTCCTGCTGATATGCGCCCTGAGGGGAATTAGCACCTCATACCTGGCATTGCTCAGTCCAGAGACACCTCAGCAAATGACTGACACAGCATGGCCCCTCCTGGCCTTCCAGACCTCATGCTGAGAGGCACCATGAGGAGAGAAAGGAATCTGATAGGTATTTTCTTTGGGCAGGAGTGGGCTCAGACATCACCCATTACCATAGCTGCTCAGTATTACACATTCACCTCCTGTTTATTTCTTCTAATGAAATGCAGCTGGTATTGGCTTGAGGCTCGTGAACTGGGGCCCTGGGAGATCAGGCCTTGTTCCAGTGATATGATGTAACTTGCTGCTCATGCTGCTGTCTATGGCTTCCATGGCGGAGCTGAGAAAGGGTTGTTTCTGAGGGATGATAATGTTCTGAGTTGGACCCAAATAATCTGAAGAGCACTTAACTTGTCTGCACACTTATATACTACATGGAGAATGAGCAGTACATGGAAGAAAGAAATGCCTGATTCCCTGTGGGAGGCAACACTACATGCCAGCCGCTAAACTGAAGGAAAACGTATTGTGGTGAGTGAATGTTTACACTCTGAGGTTTAAAGCATTTCCTATTGCTGGGGAAACTAGCACACTTTGTTCTATATATTTGAAGTGTCTGGCTCAGCAAGATCTTGAATGTGGTCATCATATTGTGCTAGGAAAAGAGGAAAGCTAATACTGAAATAGAGGAAGCTAATAGCAAAGACAACTTAAAACGATAAGGAAACAAATTGATGAGGGAGACAGAGAAGAAAAATGTGTTAAAGAGTTATAAAATATGACAAAACTGATTTCAAATGGCATATATTTGTCTAGGAGTTTCCTGTTCTGTAACTGTATTGTCTGCAAACTTTGTTCATCTAAATAGTCTGAAGTATCTACTAATGTCATTTACCATGGCTTCAAATATTGTAATGGAGATTACGATTCTTGGAATTTTGGGACACCTGACCCATGTAGACCTTTCCTTTGAGCCATTGTACCATCACAATTATATTTTGAGAGTACATATAGTCTGGGATGGAGTTCTTCTGTAGATGGGACTTTGGTTAATATATGTGATGTAGTAGCATTAGTATGCAGAGATCTAGATCAGAGGTATTGCAGCTGCTCCTTTCCCCATCAAGATTTCATATATAGGCAGGAAATATATTCATCTGAAATAGCATTTGTTAAGGAAAGTACTGTTTTCTTTTTAACACTGTAAGCAAAAAATAAGGTAAAATGATTATTAAGATAACAAGATTTCTATGCAGTAACTTTCTTACAAGCAAATTAGATACATTTTTTCCCAGTTATAAACAACTTTAGAGTTTGGATTTAGCTGATGACAAAACTACATTTGTGAGGAGAGAGCCTCTAAAGGCAGTCAGATGCTATATATCTGTATGATAGGGCAGACTTGCTCCAGATGAACTGAGAGGGTCTCATACAATATTGCCCCATCTTGGTGGAAGACTCATTACATAATGTTATCACACACCAAGATATTAATGAGAATGGAACATATCAGGTTGTTCTAATGCATTTTGGCTAAGACAAATGAACAACTTTGTCTTCTGATTCAATGCACACAGTACAGGAAATAGATAATTCTTATGGAATTATGCAGTACACTGGAAAAAAAATTACAACTATATTCCAAGATTATTCAAACATACGTACTTCAGATGTGCTTTTTAATTCCCATGTGTGCATGCACATATACACACTTGTAGGCTGTATGTACCTAGGCACTTCATTAATAAATACTACTGCATCATATTCCTGTTATCAGAAGGCAGCAATGAGTACTAGTTTCCAGCATTCTGTAGGGAATAATGCTTTTCTTGTCTGTGGAAAATGTTGAGTACAGCATTCAAGATAACAGATGCTAAGAAATAAAGGCAAGATCCTGCAATGACTTTAATATTCCACTAAATGACACAAAAATATTTCTGAGTATATATTAAATTCAAGAAGTGTAAGCAAAATCAGAATTTGCACTCTGTTGAAACATATTTTTGGGTTTTTTTGACATCCTTTCCAACCGTACGTCAATTCAGCCATGGGAAACTCTCTCTCATCTTAGCTTGATACCTGAATAGAATTAGAAAGTAGAAAATTCCTGGGAGGACAAAAAATAACTATTGTGTTCTCAGCACCATCATTAGATACCTAGTTATCAGTGTGAGCTCCAGTGCATAGGAAACCTCCTGCTGCTTTTTGGACCTGCTGCTGATAGCACTCTTACTGCCTTTGTCTTCTTGATATGTCTCCCTAGGAATTTCCAACCTACAGTAGCCATAAATGCTGCTACTATCTACTCACCTCTGCAAGTGTTTTTATAAGTACAAAAGGGACACTTCCCATTCTTGTCTTCCATAAAGTAAGAAGCTGACCTTCACTGTTTTCTAGTATTGAACAAAAGTGTGTGAAGCACCAAGGTATCCGTAGAAAAAAGCCATATGAATTTGCTTAAAGCTTCTAAAAGACCTTTTACCCTTATTATCCTAGTTAAAGCACAACTTTTTTTTTTGGTGCTCATATAAGCCCTAAGAATAAAGTAAGAAAGCAGTAACCAAACTTTTTCTTGTTCATCTGTGATTAGATAATTCAAAAATACTGTGACAATATCACCAATTATTATTTGTATTTCACTTTACTCTTTGTATGGGACACAAACTTTATCGTTTTAAAAACATATAATAAAACAAGTCTTTCTAAAGGAAAGGTCTACAGTGCTAAGAGCCTAAAACACAGGAAAGGAAAACAGACACAAACGTATGTGAAAAGTCTTTCCTAACACTAAAGAGATATTAGAGTAGTCCAATGCTCAGTTCATACCAATTCTAAAAATAGCATGAGGAAACAGAAGACTTGGAGAGGATCACAAATCTATCTCTGAGTGGAAGAAAGTGAGGAAAGCAGTATAAGAAAAACTCCAACTAACCTTTGTCTCTCCATTCCCCTCATGGACAACCACATGAAGAATGCAACATTTATGGTGAGCCAAAGGAAAGGAGTGGGGGGACAAGAGGTCAGCAGGCCCAAAGTTTGCCTGCAGCTCATACTTCCCAAATTGTGGCTGTCAGCTATGTAAGATTTTCCTGGTTCTGAATATCCCTTCTCTGTTCACAGTAATAAGCAAAGTTAATTTATGTGAAATAAGATTTTGTGGATGCACTTGAAGAAGTTCAGGTTTGCTGAACAGATCTCAGTGTCCTCACTTATTCTATGTCAAGATGTTGGAACAATGAGGTAAAAGCACATGGACTGTAAGGAGTTAAGGGATCACTGGCTATGGACCTGCTTGAGAAATGAACAGGACACAAAGAGGGTACAACAGCTGGAGTGTGAGGATCTTGGGGTGTAAGGATTTGAGGTGCAGGTGTTGGAAGAGAAGGGGACAAAGCAGTCCTTGTTGGATATTCAAGGTGGCTGGAATCTGAGTTGCAGGGACTTGGGAATGAAAGATTTCTGTGAAGTGTTTGTGCTTGGAGTGGAGAAAAAGGTGGGAAGCAGCATGTCTCTATAGGGAATAAAAATTATCACAACAGTTGTCAGTTGTGTCCACAAAGGGTTTTTTAGGACTTGGATCTCTCACGGTCTCTATGATCAGGATTGAAAGCACCCTCACTGGTGAGTTTAACATAAATTTAAGAGGTTACTAAATCAGGTCAGACTGACCCAGAATAGAATCTGTAATTGTCTGTCTCCCAAAAGAGGATTTTGGATATTCATCTGTATAGTTAAACCCCTATTAATTTTGAGAGATGATGATGACTATGAGATAAGTTATTATATATATTTTTGCATCATTTGAATTAAAAAAAAAAAAAGTGGTTTAATAATTGCTTACTGATATGATATCCTGGTTCTGGTGGGGACAGGGTTAATGGTCCCCATGCTCTGTCAGGGACACAGGTATTCTGCACCAAGTGGGCCATGCTCAGTCTATCCACAGGGGCTGGCCAGAGGAGGGGGCCCACGAGTTTTGCCATTTTCTTCCAGTTCTCCCCCATGACTGGTGGGGTTGGGGGTTGAGAGAGGGGTCAAGTGGGTCTTTGTTGCCAGCTGAGGCACAAGTATGGATACTTCCATTCTTTTTACACTGAAATCCAAAGCAGTACCCAGAAACAAATCTTCCAAGCGGTGTGTGACCGAAATGAAGTGCTACAAAGACCCCATACACACCCAGGTCAGCCCCTGTGGAGTATTTTAGCCAAGCATTGTTAACACATAGTGGGAATCCATGACAGAATATCAAGGTATTTTCTGTGATACTCACACGCTTTCATGACAATCAGAAATGCTGCTTGGCTTGATTTCTCATAGATCCTATGAGATTGTTCATCTTACCCTAAAATGACATTAAGGATAATTGCAATAGGGCTGCTGCTGTATGCAGAACTGACTGATTAATCCAATGACGCATTAGCAGATATGACAGACAAGCAGCAGCAGGTATTCTCTTTGCATGCATTTATACAGCCTTATAAACACATTGATAATAGGTTTATATGTCTCATTGGCATATGGAACAAGCAATACAAAATCAAAACAAGCTTTACTAATAACCAACTCGTGTTATGACATATTGTGATAAACAGAGAGGCATGTAACCTATCTTTTGTCCTGCTTTGACCTTGAATCATCTCTCAATGGGGTATATGTGCTAAGGCAAGAGTAAATATTTTATTTCATAGACTATGAAGCTGTCATGTGTATAAAATATAAATATTGGTGTTGTTTTTTGCTTTTACTTGATCAGCTGTGAAAAAAAACCCAGAATTCATGTTAGCTAGCATACTGTTATATGTTATTTTCCAATAAGATGAAAAATTCCATACAAGTGTGAAAGCCCTTTGAGCACAACAAAATGTTTTCTTTCCTTGTACCCCAAAGTGTAATCATACAGTGATATGCTTGTTTTTTATTTTTTTAAGAGCTATTTGCTATGAATTTGTGTGCTTACAAGTCCCATGTTTAGTCTCTCTCTCTTTTTTAACATGGATTCCTAATTTAAAGGGTGAAATTGCAAATGTCCCCCAGTGAATAGAACAACATTAATGAAGTATGTAGGGAACCATGTACAAATGAAGGTGACTCCAGGGCTTCATGCACACAGACAGCGTGGCCCAGATTCTTTCTACTTAGCTGCTTTAATGTACATGACTAAATTAAGAGCATGGTTGCTGTAGGCTGTCTGTAGTGTTAATGGAGAGAAATCAGGAGTTTCAAATGGCAGTTTACTGGGTCTGAGATCTGAATGTGCTCTGTATGTGCCTCTCTCTCCCCATTGAACAGAATGTGGGGCAACTAGGTGTCCAATTTAGGACTAAGTACTTAATGTTGAGATATTAGGAATTTCATGTGGTTTATGGTGGGAAGGCCTTGGTCCAAGGTTACTACTGTTATTTATATAGTACCTAAGAATCAGCCTTCTGATAGAAACACACAGTCACACCGCTGGAACTTGACAGCAAGAGTCTATCTTAACTGGAAGAGAAAATAAACCAGGTGACAATGAATAGCCATACGTAATTTAAAAACATACACCTGATACCCGTGGAGGAAGTATAAAACTGGCTTCTATCATAACTTCTATGTGTTAGGAAAAAAGCAGAGATATGACAAATGACATAATTTGGAATTTCAAATATATGCATACCTTTGTGTGTGTATGTATATGCATACCTTTGTGTATGTGCCTATGTGTACTCTGAGGATAAGATTTTTCTGGATAGCTTCACTGTGATATACATCTTACATATGGGACTCATCCCCTAAATAATTCTGCTTTTATTTTATTGCAAGGATACTAAAGCAGGCATATTTGAATATTGTAGGATTTTGAAGAATTAGCTTTGCGTCTATGGCCCAAGCCACAGCATCTTTTGTTTACCAGTTTGTGAGGCTTCTTCCATGTATGAGCTGCCATCTCCAATGATCTTATTGAACACATAACTGGAAATAAAGAAATTTAAAACAAATAAGCCAGGGAAAAAGTTACAGTGAAAGAAAACAAAGTATAACCCATTGTTACATCCAAACTGCACATGATGGTAAACTTGGACTGAGATCAGTTTCCCATTTGACAGAATGGTGCCAAAATAATTTTTTTTTACAGGAAGTGATATTGACACAATTCTTTAAAGACATGGACAATTAGATTCACATATGTGATTGCAAAGGATTTTCTGCCTCATTCCATATTACATTAGGAGGCCTCCTATCCTCTGTTTCTTTTTTATAGCTGTATAATATAAAATATGTCTGGAATTTTTTCCAACAAATTCAATTAATTTATTTCATCTGAATGTCATTTGTATTTTATGAATTTTGAACTCACCTTCAGATGTTTGTTAACTTGCCAATGACTTTACTGGCAGTTACATTAGGAAAAGGAATGCTATGACTCTGTTGGTGCCAACTTTTCATGATTTCCTGGATGCTTAGTGGGCAATGGGTCCTGCTTCTTTGGGAAAAATGCCCATATGGCAAAACTCAAGTTTTATGCATGTAGGAGAAAGAGCATGGAGTAGCTCATGCACAAACAAATATACACACATAAATATACATACCCTTTGGCAGAACAGACACACAAAGGCAATTCTTCTTTTCATGCAACGTGTTATATAACAGTAAAAATTTCTATTCATGAATGCAAATACACTCTCACTGATATAAGCTCTGCCTATAAAGTAGCCTGAGGTACATATAAATTCTCCATGTCCTCCAAAAGCTTCCTTGTAATTAGGGCCTCTCTTAAAGATATTTTATTTTTAAAAATTTTGAGGAATATCCTGTGGCATGCTTCCAATATTCTTGATTTAGCATCTGTCTCTGAAGGGCTTATCTCACCAGACAACAATCCTCATTCCAGATAAGACTAATCTCTTTACATCTCTCAAGAATACCTTGGGCTTTGGCCAGGAGGAGGTGAAAATATAATTTCTTTGAGGGAGAGGACACAGGTAAATGGGAATGTAGTACTGTTGACTGTCTATGTTAGACACAGGCACAAGCAGAAGGTATATCTTCTGGTTCTTCCAGAACTTAAATGTCTACACTCAGTGATGCCCTATGTGTAAATCTCCACTCTACATTTACAGTATTCCTTTAAGGTCCCAGTAGACTCCAAAGAAGTCTTGAATTCTATTCAAACAAAGCAGTGCTATAGACATCATCCTGCAGAGTTTTTGGAATCTGTTTATTCTGTCTGAGTGGGTTCCTCACACTTTTTGCCTCCAGCTGAATCTCACCAAGAAATTCATTACTCTGATTTTACCTGTTGAATTGTTCTGTGGCTTTTTCTCATCACACAAATGGTACAAAGCTTTTGAGGAATAGCAGAACACGGCCCTTGCTTCTTTGAAACTGTGGAGTGTCTTAGAGATGGTTAGAAATGTCTTAAACTTGCAGGTTATGGGACTGGTCTTTATTGCCCCAGGCTTCCAGAGCTAACAATTTTATCATGGGATCTAGTATGGAGCTGAAGTAAGATACATGATGATAGAAGTCATAAATCTAGGAAGTAGTTACTATCACCTGCTTACACATGAAGGCCAAGAGAATCCTCTGAAGATCAAATTTTTGCAAATACATAATCCTCATGGGCCCCTAACCATCACCATGTATTCTTTGCCAAAAATATGTAGGAGGCTTCGACAGGCACAGATTACTATTTCAATTCTATTTCAAATATATTAACATATATATAGATATATGTAACGTTTTTATAACTATAGTACTTGGAATAGTAGTGATAGAAAACATTTCACTTCTCTCATTCTAAGGAGCTGTGCGTATTGGCTGTATGCTAACTCCTACTGAAGCAAATGGAGCAGCTTTTCTTCATTAAAAAGAAACAACTTTCACTGAAAAATAACATATTTTTGAAAAGCACTAGAAAGAATTTTAAAGCCTCTCCCTGACAGATGATACCTCTCATCATTTTTTCTAGGGCAGAAGAATTTACTTTCAAAAGGTTTCCATGAAGACTGATTATTTTTTAAGCCAAATAAGCATGATATGGAGCAAAATGACAAAATGTAAATTATACCTGACAGTTTAGTATCTGTTCTGCGAAATATCTGACTGCTACTCACAGCAAAGTATCTTAAGTCAGAGATGTGCAAAAACCATCAATATGGTTTCACGAGGTATTGAGCTATTCACAGGCAAATTGTGGTGAAGCATCTTTCGGGTCAATCTTGAAGTTCTTAACTGATAGTCCTTCAAGTTCTTATGACTCATGACATACAAGGGAATAGCTTTGTTCAAATTTAAGAGAAGAAGGTTCAGGGGAGATCTTACTGCTGTCTGTAACTGCACAATGGAAGAATGTGGAAAAGGAAAAGCTCAGAGAAAAACAATGATAACAAAAGAAGCAAAAGACAGAAGTTGCAAGAGGAGAAATTCTGAATAGATATTAGGATTTCCTCCCTGTCCCAGAAAAAGTAGTCAACCTTTGGAAGTGAAATCTCCATCTTTGGAGATATTCAGAACTCAGCTGGACAAGACCATGAACAACCTCTTTTAACTGAGCCTGCTTTGAGTAGGAGGTTGGACTGGATGATCTCAGGAGGTTCTTTCCATATTTCATAATTCTATAGTCCTGGAGTGAATTATGCATGCTAACTACACAGACTTTACATTAGACAATAATGTATGTGTGGGAGGGATCATCATAACAATACTCTACAATTTTCTATTCCCTTACTGAATGTTTCTGTACCTTTCATCAGATATTCTGCAAAAGCCTGCTTTTTAATAGAGGCAACCTAAACCCTGAAGCCAGTAGCTAGACTTCACACCAAAATCATCATGTCGATTTCATTTATTCAGACAATACAGCAAATGGAAAAGTGCTAGATACTCAGTTGTTAAGACATCAGAGTAGTGAAGTCTAGTTACCTGGCAGCTTTAATTTAAACCAAACCGTGAGCTGTAATTCTCTACCATGCAATATATATTCCAGTACATTTTATTACACATTTGGTAATTCATTATGTAATTCCATTTCCTTTTCCCATGCTAAATATTAATTTTTGTTTTTCTATAAATGCATGCATGAATGTGTTCATACATTTATACACATATGTATGAATTTTCATCTCCAGATGCAAACTATTTTTCAGAATAGATAGAATATCTGGCTAATATCCATGGTATAACTAGTTTTAGTTAAATAAAACCATTCTGGATGCTATAATTCATAATCTTACCCATTCAAAAATGTTATTAGTGTTAACAAAATTTAGTGCATTGAGCTTGTACTGCCAGTTGGACAACTTTTCACATGAAAAGATGTCACTAGCTGACACAGATATTTATCTTGCAGTTAATCAGTTTGGAGCTTATATTGCATATACGTCTTTTTTCCTCCAGCATGAGCAGGGGAAGGATTGCCTGATGATACCAGAGCTTGTTCTGCCAAGGTTTATACCAGAATAAAAATTCTGTGCCACCAGAATAACTCTGAAAGAGATTTATGGCAGAAATAACATCAGAATGGTAGGAGAAGTCTTGGTTGGACTGGTAGATTTATCTTCAAAATTCAAAGATAAACTGACACTTATTTCCCAGTGAGAGGCAAACAGTATTTTGCCTTGGTTGTTTAGAGAATCAGCAGTATAGTTCACACTTTTTCGTGTACTCCTATGCAGACTGTTCTTGGACTCAAAACCACTTGTAGAGCAGGAGTAAGAGATAAAATAAGATCTAGACTGGGATTTTTCATGGGGTTTTTAGAGTTCAAATTTCTCTACTTTACTCTTATATCACTTAGCTCCTTCTCAAAAATCCAAAATAGTTTAAAAAAAAAAAGACCCAAAACAAAAATCCTAACCCCTGAGCTGGTTTCTATAGCATAAAAGTAGAAGATTCTGCCAAAAATTACATACTCTCATTAGGGATTTATCCTTATTTGGACTGTAACAAGAATTTCTGAAAGACTTTCTTCAAATACAGGAGAAGTTAAAATAACTTTTGAAATAGGACAGTGCTGAAGGCACAAAGCGAGAGTTGATATTAATGTCTTGTCTGTCTGTCTATCTTTGCTTCAGATCTTTACTGCTTCTGGAATCTTCCAAAATTCCAAAATTTTGGAAGACAGAATCTTCCAAAGCAGTAAATCATTGCAAGGGTTTTTATATTATATTAGTCACATCAAATGCTAAGATAACACAACACAAATGGCAAGGCTTTCACAAGATCCTAATGAAGGAGCAGCATGGCCCAAAGGGCCATAAATAAATTTACTCAGTGCCAAAAATGGATACAGGGCTAGGGGAAAAAAAAGTCTTTCTCCTGGAATTTCATGTTTCCTTCCTGCTTGGAACATTATTATTCTTGGCTGAGTATTTATGACTATTCTGCTTTATGTGGATGGATATATTGATGTACATGCAACTGAACTTGTCCCCAGAGGATACCATGCAGGCAAACACACAGACACTTTTACTTTTGGCTTTACTTTTCCCATGTGATTAATTATCTTTGTTATGCTATGAGGCAATATTACTGCAAATAGATGGAACAAATGCAGTCATATCTGGAAAATCCTCACATTCCTTCAAAGCAACAAGCCACAAGAAACTCACTAACATTGTTGTGCATGAATTTAAAAGGGTTTCCACTAAGTCCTGTGCCAATTTAATTTTTATTTTGAGGAAAAAATGTTAATTGCATGTGGAAATACATAATTTTGACAGGATGTTAGAATCACTACTTCCCGATCTTTCTCTCCTCCATAATGCAGCATTTTAGATTGCAGAAGGGACAAAACTCTGTGATTTAAATGACTTCAGTCCAGCTGTGGGAAAAGACTTATGACAATTACAAATATCCCCAGTTAGAGAGGTGCCATGACAAACAGCCTAGTTACCGTAATAAGGTTATTCGAAACACATGGCTTGATTTCAACAAAATACAGTCTCAGTACCAGAGCAAATTATTCCAATATTGTAAATCAAATACCCAGAGTAGTTCATTATTCTAAAAATTTCCTGTGATATGATGCATTTATAAGTATATAGTGTATTGACTACGCAAAACAGCTGAGTGCTAAGGTCCTCTACACAGAAAGCTACGCGCTCTCTGTGGAGATAAACTTGAAAAGGTTTGCTTTAGCACAGGGATCCTTTTTCATCTAATTGAATGAGAGTTATCTTTTTTTTCCCCCTGCTATGGCGTGCATTCTGAATTCATACCGCTTAAACCAAGCCTGTAAAAGAAAATAATCTAATTATGCTAAAACACTTCATAAACTTCAGAGCTCTTCAGCATATACACATTCAGGAAACCAAAGCTGTTTATCACTGGTCCACATGTAAATATTTCCCAGTCAGCACACTGGGAGCTACATTATACACTGAGAGGACAACTGTCACTGTAGACATGCCTTCCTCCTAAGCTATTTTGCCTCTGGATCTGTAAGAGGAACCTAGGATAACCATGGTACTATCAGAGAGATATTGCACCTCTTACAGGTTGTCTAATTTTCATATTAATATGACTAAATTTCAGTGAGATTAATGTAATAACAAAAAGGAAAAGAAACCTTTCAGTGCTGTAGTTGAAGCGAGTTGCTGGACTGCCTGGATATAGTTTGCAATATGGATGTTGGAACTGCACAGCAGAGCAGATATTCCTTTTTCTTATAATCTTCTGGACAGTTGGAAACTGCAGCTTTCCCAGTCCACCCATATATATACATCAACAATAGACTATGACAGCTCTAGTCATATATTTCTAGATCACCTATGCACCTATGGGTTGTTTTTGACTGTAAGTATGTGAAGATATAGCATAATTTAAATGGAAAATAAGATAAAAGGACAGAACACGGGTCAGAACACAAAGGTCCATAGAGCCAACTCTCCTGTTTCCAAAGATCAAGAGCAGATAGGCTGGAGCAGTATTTTCTTCAATATGCCACAGTAGTTGTGATTTGGGAATTCCACGAGATAGCTGGGCTGTCATAGCCCTTACAGTTAATCACCATTGTGTTTAATAAGCCTAGATGATTTTTTTTTTCTTTCAGAAATATATCCAGATGATTTTGAAATTGTTATCATCCACAAATTCTTGTATCACTCAAAGATTAACTGCACACATAGTACAACATCATTTTCCCAATTTCAGCCTGTCATTTTTTACTTTCATTATTTTTTTTTTTACTTTCATTATTTTATTCAAAGAGGTAGTTTTGATTGTACTTGTTAGATTATTCATGATTTTATAGGCATCTATCCTCTGTTTAACTGTCCTTTTCCAGGCTGAAGAGGTTTTTTTTTTTTTAAACTAGGGAGCACCAGAAATTGAGCCAGTGTTCAATATAAGGGCACACATGTAGAGGCATAATCTTTCTAGGAGATAAAAAACCCTACTTTTTTCCTTTTGTCTAGACATGCAATGCAATGAGACTTTATTCCATTAGCAGTGATCCTAAGCACTACTAAAAGACAAAAATAAGTATGAACTTTACATTGGGTATAGTCTTACTATAAACTTGGGTAGATTCAGAGAGGAATTTAGTGGCAGGAATTTAGGAAGGACTTGGGCAAAGGATTAGTGAGTTTGTTCAAGCCTCTAACTCCAAAAACGCAAATTTTCTACCACAGCTAGTTGAAGACACAATCCTGAACCAACCCGACTTTGTTTTACAAATGTTTCAGCTATTAACATTCAATAAACGCAAAGTTGCTGAAAGCAGGAAATTGAATTTACATGGTTGAAAATTAATCACCAAAAACCATCAAACCAACTTCCTGCCTTATCATGAAAATGTCAGCTTTAGGTATACCTGGGAAGTCTTAGTCCCATATCTGGGACTTCATTTGAGCAAACAAACAAAATTGTTTACAAGAAAAAAATGCTTTCAGAGTAAGGGGAAAAAATCATGAATCATGTTAGCCCTAATTAGCACTAAAGACAAGAGCATATGCTGACATTTACTTTAAACAGAGAATCAGATGAGAAATAGCACAACTGAAATATGTTAACATATGATCTTACATAGACAATATACAAAGATTAAAAATGTTTTTCATATAAACTGCAGATCAAAGTAAAGTATTCATCAGTACATTCTTGGGCATTCTTTACTGAAATCTTTCAGCATTTATATTAATTTAAAAAGATTTATGGGGTTTTTTAGAGCTTCTTACTCATGACTTTGCCAAACAAGATTTAGCAAGTATATTGGCCTGCAGTCTAAAGTTAGAATTAGAATAATCTTTTATCAATCTTGTCAATTTGATAAGGACTTTGAAGGACTTTTTTAGACAGTAGTTTTCTGGTTATTGTTAAAAAAATAAAAGCAATGGTGGTTCCCAGTTGCTGTCCGGTAGCAATTTCTCTCTTCCTAGGCAAGGTAAGGAGAAGTGAGTAGAAGTCTCTCCATCTACCACATCAGTTCTGTTTAGTCTTTGAATTCTCAGATTTTAGTAGTCTGCTGTAAATCTTTGTCTCCAGTCTTATGATCTCCCCAAAACCCAGTCTCATTCTTCTTGTGGAGCTTTAGCTGGTGTCATCATGGTTTATAGACTTAAGACTCTTTTCCCTCAACTAATTCATGAGTATCAATGCTGGAAACAGCATCATAGTTTGCCCTCATGTCAGGCCAAACAGTAATAGGTAAAGTTATTACTGAATTTTTAATGTGCTGTGGCTGCAAGTAATGTCAATGGGTCTCACGGGAGAGAGTTTTCAGTATCTGCATTATGGTTCTGCAGATGGAAGGTAAGTGGGAGGCAGCTTTCCTACAGGTCTCCTTAAAGGGTGGTATAAATACAGATTTCGGCAGGACATAAGCAGCTGCCTATGAGTAATTTGAGCTAGGTAAAAAAGCCCCCTAACTCAGGGCATTTCGATTCTGGCTCTGACTTCAGGCTAGAGAACAAATTTATGCCATACATCTTTAATATTCCTTAGATTTGAGATATCTGTAAACAGAATGTTGGCAGAGAATTATTTTAAGCAATCCAAACCAGCCATACTTGATACCATCAAAGTGAGATTATGGAGATGTATTCAGGAGGATATATTCTCCTCAACGTGCTTCTCAGTACCCATAGGCATTCTTGCTCTGGAGGCATTTGGAAGCCTTCTTGCCTCCTTTGTGCTCATGAGTTGCCAAACTCTCAATGCTTCCTTTTATTCAAATACATAAACTCAGTGAGATACTGGTTTGAAGATAAATTTCTTAACCATAAGGTCATAATCTGGGCATTTATATATTGTTAAAACTATTTATTTGTAATATGGCTGATAGTTTTGAAGTCGATGTTAATTCTAAATCCTTCTAGCAGCCAGCTTGGATTTAAAACATTTTAAATATTATTTAAAATACATTTTACCTTCAGCAACAGCATCTGATTGTGACATCATTGTGATAAAACTGTGTGATACATTTTTCAGCTCAACAGAATCACCAGACAAACAAAAGATGCACAACAATTTTTAAAGAAACCTACAAGCTAGAAATATTTCAAAAGTAAAAGAATTATGAGCCATGTTTGAATGGGTATTTTTTTGCATTCCTTTAATACTATGCTGAATAGTTAGTAGAAAAGCAGACATTATACCACCTATACCACCACAACTTTGAGTGGTGCTTCCTGAAGAAATCAATACGAGCCAGCAGTGTGGCTTAGCTGTGTGTCCAGTCAATGACATGGCAATCACTTCAGCCTCTTGCTTCTAGTTAATGGAAGTTCTTGCAGTTCCTGGCTCACACAGATTCAAACTGGATCTTCTTTTTTTTTTCCTCGTCTTTCTTTTCAAAACCTTTGTCCTCGACAAGACAGTGCTTGTTATAGTCAATGGACTGAGCAGATTTGTAACAGTGTAAGAGGAAGTGCAGCATCTGGGAGAAACTTAATTGAATTTCACAGGATTCTTTTTTTCTTTGTTTTGTTTTGGCTTAGCTTTGGCTCTGCTGATACTACTGAAACTGCTACATTTAAAGACAAGAATTTAAATACTGAATTATTGGATGGCAGAGAATGTCAACAACAATAATTCAATAACCGACATGTAGGGAAATGATGTAAATGCACCTGATGTAACTGATCTAGAAGGAGCAGGATACTTTTACAAGTGTATGAGTATACTTATACTCTACCATAAAAGTGAACTGTCCTTTTCTGTGGGACTCATGTCGTTTCTCATGCTTCCTGACAAGAGGCTTTAAAATTATGACGTTAGAAATGTTAATTCTGAAAATAGCTGTGTTACATTAGGAAAACTAAAGGAAAACAAAGAACACTTTGGCACACCTCAGCACACTCCAAATAATGGTTTGTCATATTTCTGTCAAACTTGAAGTAATCCATTATTTAGCCTATGTATAACACTACCTTTTTTAAGATTGTTTGTCTTGCAGAAACATTTTGTCCTAAGGCAACTCAAATAGCTCCAGGAACCTGATATTACATTTCAAACAGGCTTTCCCTGATGCAGAGATGGAAGCCAGATGAACTTTCTGGAACACAAGCCTTTTCATTTGTGATAAGACAACAGTTGAAGGGCCTAAGGATTTATTTTATTAAATGATATAGGCAAAAGGATTTTATTTTTTTCCAAATTTCCAATTTCCAAAATTCTACAGTTTGAATTTGAAATTACTTTGTCATCCCCTGATCATCCATACTGAGATACTTTCAAATGGGAAAGTGTTTTTATTTAAAACAAAGCATACTGACTAACAAAATATAAAATATTTTTTACAAGGATTCATAGAATCTATGATTCTTTATAGAATCTATTCGTTAATAGAATCTATGATTATATGAAATTATATGTGCGTTCTTTGTCATGGAAACATTAGGATGAATTGCTGGGAGGTTATAGAGAGAGAAGAAAAAGTGGGTTTTTTTTATTCTATCTCTTTAAAATGCATAAAGAATGTGAAAACATTCTGGTGTCCTAGAAGTAGGACACCAAAGTCTTTGATTTTAGGTAAACATCTGGCTAGGAAGAATATAAGAACGTTTACAACCATTTACTAACAATTCTCTTTCCTTGCTTTGACAAGACAGTGAAGTTTAATGCCTGTGACAGTATCTCTTTGCTTATGCTGCTTTCCTTACACATCTCAGCCATTATCCTTTAGCCCTGAGTGTGTATGCCTGATGCTCTTACACCTTTCTGCTATCCAGACCCCTTCTGATTTTAGAGCTTGTTCTTTAAATTTTATTCCTTTTGGTTTCCAGTCAACTCCCTTGTTTATTTCTGGTTCCTTTAAGAATGTCTTATGTTATTCCTGACCTAGGACAGTTCTATATAAATAAAATTAAATTATACTCAATCTATGATTTGACTAGGGAAAAATGTTACTGTAGAGAACGCAAAACATTTAGGAAGTCAATGTATCATTTAGATTGTGTCTCATAGTAGCAGTTTTCCATGGTTGGAAATGCTAAATCATTAAAACTCCGTACGCTGATGGTATATTTGATGCTGAAAACATCATCATTACACTCAGATATTACATCTTAAGAAGTTATTTCTATTATAATTCATGATGGAAGGGAATAAAGTCATAGTCCCTTCACCTATTACTTAGCAATGTTTGTAAAGAAGTTTCTGCATGCAGAAACTAATTTACTGCACAGAATTTCTTTCACAGAAGCTTCCTTTTTGAACTCATCATACTAAAAAGGAAATGCATCTCTTATAAAAATATTATCATAACAAGAATTCATATTGCTACCTGAGTAAACAAGTTGAGAATGGAGCGTGAAATTACTTATTCTTCTGCATTGTCTAAAAAATCTCAAAAATAACAACAAAATATATGCTTTTTTTAGTTACGCCTAACTGCCACTAAACTGGTAACATAGAGTTATTTCTACAGACCAAAGTAAGCTTTGTTACTATGGCCATGAAAACCTTCATAAATCACACAGAAAGAATTTTGACTGGAGTAATATTAATAAATAAACTAGAACTTACCGACAAAAGAAAAGAAAGTGCTCATAGATGGAAAGTAAAACCAAGAAAAAATTTAATCTTATAATAAGGGAAAAAGTCAGGAATGACTGCTGATAGATTCCTCACTTCACATTGTGTCAAATCATGCAAACTAGGGATGCAGCAAAAGGATAATGTATGCATCTAATTCCTGGGTTCAAGATAAAGATATGTGTGACTAAAGGCAAAACAAATCCCAACTAGAAACAAGTTAAAATAAGCAAGCACTAAATAATGTATGAATCCCAAAAGCCCTTCTAAAATGATAAAATGGTATGCAAATTAAAACCCATCTACATAAAAAATATATTGGAAATGCTCTCCCCTTCAATCGTTATAACATTGAAAGGAGTGATAACAATGAAAAACAACAGGCTACCTTTAAACTATTTCTAAATTTCTGAATATGAAGACCAAAATGATGCTGAACCTCCTACAGCTAGGTTAATTCCTGGCATCACATCAGTGAAGTGGCCCCACTGTATGCCAGTGGCTAAATTTGGGCCTGGCTCCTTAATCCTAACCAAAATATTGAAAATCATAATCAAAATTGAAACTTGCTTATCTAAAAAGCAATGTTAAACTGAGATCTCTTTAGGTAAAATGTCTAGAGTTTTTTCATATAATGTGCAATTTTAAACAGAATCTTGTTAGTCTATAAAGCATTATATTTCAAATTATCGATTAATTGTATACCATTCCAATTAAATATGCAATATGATTGCTTAGAATCTGAAAATTAAGTTACTTCCATCTCAAGGTAAGTAATGGTTTCTTTTGTAAATTAAGCTGTGATGAACTGTATTACAATTCAGAATTTTTTATCTGGAAAATAAGTTTATCACCATGTTTTCATTATTACCTAAGGATTCTTGGGAAGTTATTTGTGGTCTGAAAGTGGCATCATTATCTAGATGAAATTTGATAGTGAGATAATCATAAAGATGACAAAGCATGATGAATTTGAATAATACACTGGGTCATTTATTGCAAACCAGAGACAAGTTTTGAGAGAAGGTTAGCCTCAAAATTAAGCCTGTAATGTAAAAGGCGTCAGGAAAAGTGAATTAATCTTAGCTAAGTAATATGAAGCCAGTATTGGCAGTAATTATGATTTTAAACCATATCACCTCCCAAAGCCTCATTCTCTCAGTCAATTCCTTTTTCTTTAATTAGATATAAGCGGATGAAGCCCAAAGGATTTTAGCAAGAAGATAAATGTAAACTAATCAAGTCTGAAATAACATATGAGCTGTTCTTTGCCACTTGTTTATTTTAGCATCTGGTCTCTGTAGCTACTGTGACGTTGTCAGTGAACAGTGACAAGAGCAAATTCAAAGCATTGAAATAAACCATAGCTATTTTTGCAATTTTACTTGTGTTTGACTATTGCAGAAGAAGACAACCGTCATTGCATAAAATAGCTGGACTAGAGAGAGACTGGGCAATAGTCATTAGCATCTGTAACGCTTTTCATGTAATGAACTTTTAGATCTCCTGTGCTTTCTTCCTGGGAGCACTGATATGCATCTTTCAAAGCCTAAGAGCAGGAATCTATTCACTTCTATGGGTTTGGTTTTTAAGACTCAAATAAAGATAAGCAGAAAGCAAGAGCTTCCTGACAAAAAGCTGAAGGACCCTTCAGATAACATAATAAATGTAATCAATCCAGAAACTGTATAAGGGACATTTGTTCCTAGATTCCTTGATGTCTAAAAACACACAGCCCTTTCAAATAAAGCATTTGATCAAGTAATAGGAGCTATTAAAATAGTATACATAGCAGAGCTTTCCTGGTGAGAAATCTGTAGCAAGCCACTCTAGAGGAAAGAAAACTGAAGCATGTGATTCAGCTTGAAGTTAGATGTTTAAAAATTATAATAGAATGCCAAATTAATAAAGTTTAAATTAAAAAATGATAGTTCTATCTTTAAATCCCCCAGGATTACTGAGCAAAATTATTATTTAAGTGAAAGAAATTATACACAGAAAAAACATAGAACCTAATTTGCTTCAAATAAAAAAAAAAAGAATACAATTTTTTCCCCTCTTACACAAGAGAGGGCTGTCTGGATGCAGACTCCTCTGTTTAATATTAGGATATGCAAGTATATTGATGTGAACTCCCCTGCCTTCATTTCAAGCTGATTAGACCAGACAATAGTTTCAATCTCAAAGCCATATAGCAACATTCATACTCATTGATGTCTGAGCTGATGAGGCCTTCTGGAAGGAGGTGATCTTTTGCCTCCTGCTGGTTAACGTATGTCTATTGATCCAACAAATCAGAAAACAAAAAGCCAGCCTCTGGAGCTTAGAGCCATGATTTCTGTTTTAAAGAAAGGTGTGGTCTGCCTACCTGATTAAAAACAAAAATACAAACAGCCTTAGGATTTTTCCATTTCAACCTGTACAATGTGGGAGGTTCAGATAGGAAATAAATACAAGGAACCTTATTACATCCTACAGATGAGTTATTCTGGCTCTGATCTCTGTCTTCCCATTGCACACTCTTCATATACTTTCCATTACATGTCACTATACAAAATATTTCCCTTTAGGAACTGCAGTCTTCTTTGACCATTGGTCTAGCCTGAATCTGGTTATCTCATACTGTGACATTTTAAGCATATCATGATTTGACACTTCTGAAGTCAGTGATAATAATAACTGTACTCAGGGGCATTCTTTTTATCTTATCCCTGTTCCAATATCTTCAGAATATTTGAATGATCACTTCCTGATATGCACACTTCAGGTCTTTATGAGGTACATTTTGAGTCTTCCTAATTCCACACAACTGTGCAATTTCTTGTTCTGGACACAGGCAGTATAATTATTTCCCAACAACTGCAGAATCATAGAATCATAGAAGAGCAGAGCAAGAGCTGTCCATCCACTGTGACAGTGTCCAGTCCAAGTTCTATCCGTCCTATGAAATACAAAGGTTCTTCCCTTTGATTTTTTCCACTGAGGTGGGAAGCAAGATATCATAACTATGAAATCATTCCAAAGAAGTCTGAACCTCAAATTTATTCTTTTGCTCTGATCACACGTTTTTATTCTAACTGGTATTGGGGTTTTGACCTTTAACCAAACCATCATTCCAGGAATAGATTTCTGATGATTAAAATATTACATGATGAATCATTTAAGCTGGTTAGAGTTTACTTTAAAATTAGATTGGGTGGTCTGTTACATGTTTGAAGTAGAAGGAAGGTGTTAAAATTAATAAATTAAGAATAGACATAAGAAGACTTTATACCAACATCTTTTATACAAAAAGTGGAATGGATTTGTCAGAGAGGGACTGGAATTGAGCAGTGCACAGTTATTTCAGTAAAAATAACATGACTGTATTATATATCATTAGGTAAGTTAAATATATACCAGTCAATTTTTGGCTCAGGAACTGCTCTGTTGGATGTACAGATTTATTTTAGATTACTTCAATACTGAATATGTTTTTGTGATTTCTTATATACCTTAAAGGTACTTTTTGCTCCATTTGGTCTGGGGGAGGGAAGCAAGAGGCATAAAAACAAAGCTTAAAAGTTGAAATATAGAGGATAGCATCAAAGAGCACAGGATATTAAAAATGCATTGCTTGCTTCTTGTCTCTTAGAATGGTGCAACTCTGAGACAAACCATCTTATGGTTTGATTTTAATACATTATACCCTCTTTTCTCACACTAAAGACAAAATACCATGTTGTTGGTTTTTTTTTATAAAGGAGGTGTAGTGCTCTCAGAATTACAGTTTTATTCTTCCTATTGTCCAAATGACAATAACAACCAAATTTATTATGGTAAAATTTGAACTAATGAAGGTGTATTTAAAGACATCTCGGTATATCAATATATTCCCCAGGTAGATTTCTGAGTTAAAATTAATATTTTTTTTTAAAAGTCAAAAGCATCCTCTCACTTTCACTGGAACAGCCACTCTGGTAGATAAAACCATTAATTTATCTGTTAAATGTCTGCAGCTAAAATCTGAATATATTATTTTTCTCAAAAGTTTCATACTTGTTATTGAATGGATTATTAGTATAAGTGATTTGAGTGATTAATGGTAAATTACTTTGAAATACCTATAATTACCAGGTCAAATACTCACTGTGAACTATGTGACTTATTTTCCTGTATAACCTGGTTTTAGATTGTTTCATTATTGCTGATTTTATATTAAGTACATATAGTGCCATGCATAACCTTGTCACTGTTATTAAAGACACTGCAATTTGTTTCCCTAGAAATTGTGACCAAAGAAAAAATTTAATTCTCTTCTGTTTCAGTTATACACTACAGTCCATGTTGCACTGAGACGCCATCTTTTATAATTATCACTACTTCAACGTCTTCATTTTCCAAACAAGTTATCACCAGTTTAGCAGTGAGGTTGCCCCTTTCTCCATTTTTAACACCATGATGGCATAGTTAGGCACAGCGTGCAGGCATTTTACATGAGCATGTGAATGGTGTGACCAAAAAAGACACATAGATGAATGTAGTTGCACATAAATGTGATGAAAGTGACAGAAAAACAAAGAACAAGATAAGCCCAAAGAATTGCAATAGAGTTGAAGACTGGTAATGCTGGTAGGGGAGGGAAAATTTTAAAATATTTTAAACTTCATGGAAGTAGAGTGATGATAAGGATATAAAAGCTGATTTGTAGTCCATCTAGTTCTTTCCTTTGAATGGGAGGTGTAGAGTATAACAAATTCGGTGTGTAGCTGAGCTGACCAGTAATGAGTCAGATGGAAAGAGGTGGAGATTTAGATGATATTATTTAGAGATTAGTAGACAAAGAGTGGTTCACTTATATTTCTTTCAACAATACCTTTATAAGCTTTTGTAACTGTTACCATGACATCCATTTGTGTAATTTACTGATTGATTTTGTAAAAATTTTAATGCAACTTACACAGAAGATGCTTTGGCTGGGAAACATCAAAGCACACCATCCCAAAAAATGATGACAAGACAAAAATAAGAGTAAAATCAGACCCTGATAGTGCCCAGCACTGCAATACATGTTATATGCCATGAATAAAAAAAAAAAATAATTATTAAACACAAGTGAATATTAAATGCAAATGATTGAGCATGTTTCTTTAAGACAGAAAACAGTATCCTTACTATCCCCATTGCTGAAGAATTGAAAAAACATCCATCACTTCTGCACTAGAAAACCAATGAAGGAGATTTTTTCCATTAAAGCCTGAAACAATTGATGTTTGGGATAAGAAAATCCTTCCTAAAAATGCAATTAATTTTCGCTTCACTAAGTATTTGTAAATCGTGATTCAACCTCCACAGGCTCTGTAAAATGGTACATTAGTAATGTCTGTGTCACATTTCCACTGAGCTCATCTGTTCGTCACCAAGGTAGGTCAGTGCTGGAGCTTGCAGTACTAAAGGAAGTGTTTAAAAAAATAACAGCATAGCAGAAATGCACAAAGAAGGACAGTGTTAGTTGTTAGTACATCATATCTGGAAGAAAGGCCACTTAGCAAATTGCCACAGAATTCAGAAGCTAAATTTTAGTTTTGTTCCATGGATATATGTATGATTCAATGTTCTACAAGAAATGCTTGTATGCAAAATATCATGTTGTAAAAAATAATCTGTAATGCTAGAATTCACATTTTTCTGACCATTGCATTGAAGCAGGTTTCATGTCACTGAACAGCAGTAATTTGCTGGAAAATAACATTTTTTCCTATGTCCACTCCCCTGTCTCTATAGCAAAGATATCTGGGGACAGCAGAACCATTGTAGCCATATCACAACCATAACTATAACTGGCTAAAAAGTGGAACTTCCAGTTTGCTAGAGATAAAGGGAAGGGGTTTGTTTGTCGGTTTTCAATATCTTGTGTTAAACCCCACAGTATGACAACTCCAAAATTATAGAGCGTTGTGAATACAAAAATTAATAAAGACTTGCATAAATCCATCAGAACTTCAGGTTTCTGGGAGATAATGGGCTGCCCAGGCTTTTTGGTGAAACCAGTTTTCTCTTCAGTCTCATAGTTGATGCGCTTTGAAAGTAACAGGCCAATTTCACTGTGCATTCTCCTCTTCCCTGCTCTTCTCTCCTATCACCATCCATGCAATGAAAAGGCTGCCACATGAACCTCTCAGATTTGGTGTTTTGATATTTCCACAATCTCTAGATTTACTGCAGACCCATTTGTCAACTTTGTTCTGCTGTATCTGCGTACCTATAGGGGACCCTTGGCCTCCTTCTCCCTCTGCCTGTTGGCTCCATTCCAGATCCAGTGACCTTAGAAAGATTGTAGCCTGGTACAGAGCAAATTGCTTCCACCTGGACTACCAAGATGGAAGACACCGTCTCTTTGGAAATCTGCACAGCAGTGCACATAAATTTGATGGGCCCAAGCTATCTAAGTACATAAAATTTTATTTAAACAACTCAAGTCTTTATGGTTGTGGAACTTCACTTTGACAGAAGATATGCCACATACTCTAATTACAGTAGTTGTCACAACTCACTATAATAACTTTTATTTTCCTTCAGGAAACATCTATGAGTAGGTCAGTCAAGGAAAACCAAAGTAGAACTACTCAGCTGATTCATATCTGTTTCTCTGCTGTTTATTTCCTTACAGTAACATAGTTAATCATTGAGAATTCCCTTCCCTTCCCTTCCCTTCCCTTCCCTTCCCTTCCCTTCCCTTCCCTTCCCTTCCCCTCTTCCCCCCTTTTCCTATCTTTATTGCATTTTACATTCAGCCTCACTAGCACCACTTGCTTTTCATCCTTGGAACAGATGCAGAGTTCAGCTGCAGAGAGTACTGTAAAATGCAATAAACCCAACTCTTGTTAATTTATGGAGAAACAGTCTTTCTTGAGTATTATTACATGTTATTTTGAGAAGCTTTGATGTGACATTTTGTCACCTCTTAAATATCTCCAAACAGCAGTTTGATTATCTGGAAAATTATTAAACTAAGGAAGGAAGGAAGGAAGTACCCTTCTCTTCAGAAATTATGGATGAATTTTGATCATTATAGTTTAAAATGTTGCTTTACATTATAAGTCAAGATAAATATCAGAGCAACTGTAACAGTAGATGTAACATAAAATTTCAGCTTACTTTACAAAGATGCTTACCATATGACCGCGTATTCGAATGGCATGTTTATACAAGATTTAATGTTGTTTTGTGGGTTGGGTATCTCAGACAATGTAATAATTTTAACCTATAGCTAGCCAGGATATGTATATGCTGAAAATATATGCAGAGGAATGTACAGAGAGAAAGAGACAAAAATAGAGAGAGGAGAAGGAGGGCATGTGTGCTAGGCTGAAACAATCTGGATGGGAAAAAGCATTAGAAAAACAGTAATGAAAAAAATGATATAATCCCCCCAGCAGGTTTTCTATTTTTGCTAATGTGTTACTTTCATAACACTGTATTTAATGAGTCCTTAATGAGGTCAATGAAGTTACCTTGGCATGGCACCACCATTAAATGAAATGAGAATTATTTTTTTTCAAACGTGGTAAGAAAGATTTTATTTCTCACAGGTATTTGAAAACAATATATTTGCTAATTAATTAAGAACTAAGACTGAAAGAATTGCCCAAAATCTCTACGACTGGTTCTAAATATTTTGTTATACTTAGCAAAGTGCTCACTGCATGAATTTTAAAATCATAACAATAGGGAAATATAACTTAAAGTCCATATTTAATTTACTAATCAGTAGCACCTAGACTCTAAGTTAAAAACCTTTAAGTCTTATGTCAGGGAAAAAGGAGAACCAAGGTTAACGTGATAATGAAGGACTCTGAATGCACACAGCTTAGCGGTCCATCACACTTGCAGTATACCTCAACTCAAATTTGCTAATGGTGTGAAAACAAAATAATTAAATGCTCCATTCTCCAGCCAATTTGCCTCTTTGTGTGATTGATAGCTATTTAAAACAAGCAAATTGCAGCATTTGCACCAGGAAAAAAAAAAAAAAAAGGTACTTCAAGAGTATTTAGGTAGAGGTTGAAATATTTTCCAGGTTCTCTTTTAGCAGAGGTCATCTGACTGTGGAATTGACGGGTCAATTTATGATCTGCTTCTACTGCCTGAATGAAAGTAGAAAACAGAAGGTTAGTTAGGGTCATGTCTGAGCTTGATGGATCAACTCCTCCCATCCTCACCTCCCCCTAAACTGACACAGTTGAATTCCTGATGAGGCGGCTCGTTCTCTCTCCATGGTTGCTCAGGGAATCGCGTAGTCAAGTTTAACTCATTGTGACAGGCTGTGTGCCATATGCCCTTGTGATGTTTACATCTTCATAATTGTACTGCACTGATGTTGAGCAGCCAAGAGTGAAAAGCAAATTATTCGGAAGTTTCAAGGTTAAGAGTCTCCTGCATTCTCATTTGTTCCCCAGAATGCTGTTATTCCAGACCTGCTTTCCCTAACAAAAAGAAAATAAGAGGACTATATTGTAATTTGGCTGACAGAGAATATCATGTAAGAGCTTGTTCCTAATACACACAATATGCCAAGATTCTTATTTCACAGAATCACAGAATCGCCTAGGTTGGAAGAGTCCAACCATTAAAAATCATCTAGTCCAACCAATAAAAAAAAACAACCACAAAAAACCAAACCACAACACTAAAGCATATTCCCGAGCACCATGTCAACTCATCTCTTTAATACCTGCAGGGATGGTGCCTGTATTTTTGTTCATTCTTTTTTGATTTATCCCATTATCCTGTGTAAGCAGAACAAAATCTATTAAAACAGGTTTCTTCCTTCTTTAAAACAGGAATTCTAACCATGTAACAGTAAGCTGTGTCCAGACAGATATATTATGTGTTCCTAATTCTTTTACACACAGTCACCATGCTGAGAAGTATTGTGGAAATTCAAGTGCCTAGGCCACAAATAAGCACTTGGTTTATCTACAGGAAAAACTTTGGTGTCTACAGATTCTGTGATTCTGTGATTTGTATCATGTGAAAACGTTTTGAAAATCTCGAGTTGGGACTTAGGTCTTTAAGTCACTGCTGAGACTGCACTTCGGCATCCACATACTTTGTTAGATTTAGCTTGATAAGGCTACCATATATATCATAATTTGGATCTCTTATGCTTTCAATGTACTAATCATTGGTCAGCCCACAAGAAAAAAGGGACAACTAATCCTACTTTTAGAATTAGGAGCAAGGAGATATTAAAAATTACAGAGAGAAAGAGGGGGAATAGGCTAGTTTTGTTTTTGTTGGAAAAGGGAAACTTGTTGTGACTGAAAAGAACGTTTCTGAAGTCTCAGAGAAGGCTGAAGAGATATTAACCTCAATAAAACTAGGACTCTCATTTAGGAGATGGTAGAGAACACATCTAAATAGTGTGAAAATGAGGAGCTGAAAAAGAAATGTGAACAAAAACAAAATATTGAAAGGGAGTCTTTTGCACATTAAGCTAGGTATTGATAGTATAAGTGGAAATATTGCTATTAAGTGGTTTTGAATCATCACACGGGGGCTTCTCCAGCAGAACAAAGGAGTTCTGTGCAATGTTTGCTGAGGAGAGGTTGATCCTGATCACATCTCAGACAGGCGAACTCAAGACTGATCTGTCAAGAGATTATATACAACCTGCCAGAGATTTTAGTTAGTAAGATGTAGAAAGTGACCTGCATCAGCTACTCGCTATTAGTATAGAATTATATCTCTGCCTACTGGTAGTATAATTCCACGTATAAAGCTTGTGTGTGAGTGTGTATTCATTTTGTGTGTGTCTGCAAGGGAGAAAAAAACTGGAGGAGAAATCTGCATGGGTGCATGAACAGGTAGACTATGATTACTATTAGGCTTGGCAGGACTATGATTTGGAAAGTGTTAGCTAAAACACTGAAGTAATTTATTAACATCAGGAAAAAAAAATTATAAGCTTTGGTGTAATCCAAACTGCAGCAAGTTTACTACATCTTAAAGGCATTCTGATTTACCACCTGCATGTTGCTACCACAAATACTTTCTAAGTCATTATTCCAACTTAGCCAAATGCCTAGTAAAATGTTATCATTGTAATGTGATTTTATATATGTAAAAGGATACTAAATGAATGAATATATTCACATTTTCATTAGTGGTCTGACTTTAAACCACTACCATAGGTTTTCTCCAATCATGGTTTGAAAATCTGGAGTGGTAGAGAAGTGTATGAGCTGCAGTAACCAGATAATCAAATACTATATCCTACACTAAAAGGGTAAGATTCAGCTTTCCACACCGAAGAATCTTATTGAAATGCTCATGGTGAGATAACAGAAGTAACACAACTCCATCTTTATTTACCTTTTATGGAGTCTAAATATTTCTCTCATGGAAAAAGATGTATACTTTATGGAAGAACCCTGTGAGGTATGTCTTGCAATGCCAAGAATTTCTTTATGACTTCAATCTGCAAGGAGAACTGCAAGAATGGGTGTTTAGCACTGCAATGACAAACTTTTAGATTTCCTAATGCATAGTGGAATTCCCAACCCCAGGTTAAGCACATGGAATTTGGAAAGTCTTGTGGGACATTCAAACTCAAGTGCAGCTCAGAATAGCTGTAATCCAGAGGTGTTGGCCACAGTGGAAAGAGATAAATCACAGGTAGTGATTGGTCTGACTGCTTGGTCTGGGCTTTCAGTAGATGCACATTGTTAGCTATTGGCTGACAAGTTGAGAGCAGATAGAAGCCTGTTGTTAAAAATGATGAGGAAACTGAAGGAAGTACTGTGGGGTTATCCCCAAGGGAATTATCAGCTAGCAGAGGGTGGAGAAATGCTTCTCACATTTAGGATTCACAGTGAGGAACATCATCACAGAGTTAGCAAACTATGTGAGGTCATTTCTTTCTCAAATTATCAAAGGGTCCTGGCAGCATTTTACCAAGCCTTTCGGTGGCCAGCACAGTCATCTGGAGCACAGGAATTTGGTCTCAGTTTACTCTTTTCAGATGTGCAGTAGGGATTTGTGCTCTCCCATCACTCAGGAACAAGTTTTTCCTCCAGGACTATTAAAATACTCTCAGGTGGGTCTCTGTGAGTTGGTCCCACTGAAACTGCTTCACGTTCTGTAACTGACTGAATAATCACCAGAGAAAGGATGTGAATCTGACTCTCCCACACGAGTGCCTTTACTGCCAAGCTATGCAGCTCATCTTTCTTTTCTACCACTGCCTATTGAATACTTAAAAAAATGGTGCAAAGCAGAATTGTTTCACTGGGGAAGAAACAGTGAGAGACACCTAGCCCAGGATCCCAGCTGCTCAATTATTCAAGAACTCTCGGGAAAAAATGGAAGATCCCATCTGAAATTCTCCTTTATATCATATATGGAGAATTTTATCTCATACGAGCAAAGCAAGCTGGGCAAAACAATCTATTCTTCACCCATCGTAGGGTGTTTTCTCAGTATGTCTACTAGCTTGGCTCTGGCAGGGAAATACTTGCTTTGCAAATTTTGCCCAGACCTGATGTGAAGCAGTTCTTAGCTGTTACACAGTTCTGCAGCGAAATGCAGCTGCTGAGGGAAGTAACCCCTTTTGATGTTTTGATACATTGGGCTTTTTGGCTTTTAAAAAGGTAGTTCAGTGCATGAGTTCCCTTTGAGCGTCTATCCCAAGCATTGTACTTTTGCTCTATTTCAGCAAAACCTTTTCTTATGCTTTCAATGACTGCTGTGGGGAAGTGTGTGCGTTTTGTGATTTTTTCTGAAGGGAAGCAACTTTCTGTGAGGAATAAAGAGGATAAATTTCATGTGACCCCATTACCTGCAGTCTCCTGCCACTTCAGTTTCTGCTGAGCAATCTGGCACACTTGCAGCTTATACTAGCTAGTGACAGAATCTTCACTGACAGGCTACGAACACTAATGGATTTCTCTCTCCCTTACACAGTGAAATTAAATAGCATCTCCAACTCCATCAGGAAAGCAGACAATACCATCTACATAAGAAAACAGGCCAGGCAACAACATCAAGGTGCCAAATGTTGGCAAAGTTTCATCATACATTAATGATTTCTCTGCAAGGTGCCTGGAGGCTGCCAGGAAAATTCTCTGAGCAGGACATACCTGTCATCTTCACTTGATTAATGCCCCATTGTGGACAAAGAGTAAAAGATATAATAGCTGAATTACCCTTAACTTCTCATGAGCAACACAAATGGGCTAAAACATAACATGGATTACCACTGCACAGCCCCTTTGTAGAGCAAAGTGAAGTGCAATACTTAATGGCACATCTTAGAGCTGTAGAGATACCCAGCCCAATTAGGCATTTCTCTGCCTTTGTTGAGGCCTAGTAGTCTTCACAAACACATCTGCTAAGCTGATTTTGTACGTGCATTGGTTTCTGTTCAAGGCAGCCAGCAACCAAAAGTATTCATCTCCCAAGTGCATTCCTTCTTATGGGAATGCTGCTGAGAATTTTTAGAATCAGATTCGTCAAAGCCAGGCTCATCACTCTGCTAGAATAACAGATACTGTGCAAAGAGCATGATGGGTAGTTGTTAACTTTTAAGACCCCTTTACAGTGTCCTTTCCACCTTGAATAAGGATAAAAGGGTATTTTTAAGCTCACAAGAAAAAAAGGTTGGAAAAAGCAACACAAACTTCTAAAAATAAATTATGGAAAACTTCATTGTTATTTGATAATGTTTTTTTCTTCAGCCAATGGCTAGAGGAAGAATCAGCTGAATTAAAAAAAACCCAGCTGCTGCCCAAAGAGAGGAGAAGTTAACTTTGAAAAAAAATATCCTTAAATATACACAAGTTTAGAAATTTCTCTTTCCTGTTTAAGAGGCTGCTTCTGAGACTTGTGATACAGACTTATTTCACTTGTGCCATGTCTTCAGAAAGAGGACAGATGTATAAATGTTCATATTATTCTGTAGGTAAGTACAGAATATTTTTTTTTTCTGTATGATGTGTGTACGAATGACTAAATTGGATATGGTGAAGCAGAGTTAGGCATCAGGCCTGATGGATACATTCTGGTGACCACATCAGAATCAAGAATATGTTGGTGTTAGTTTTGTTGCTTTTCTGAAATTTTTCTGACCACAGAATTGAGTATTTTACTGTTGCTCTTATGTACCAAAGAAATATTATATATTATCTCAGCTAAAATCCTTCTTTACCCTTTCTCACTTCTTGTCTATTTCTTTTTCCTTCACCTTGAACACTCTCTGTACCCCAGTAGCAGGTCCCTGGTTTGTGATAGAGTAAAATTCTGAAGTTAATGAAAAACTCCTATTGAGTTCCACACTGTGATGGTGAGAACACCACATACTTCCTTCCAACAATTGTTTTATGAAGAGTTTCAATTTGCTCCTCTGATATACTGATATACTGATAAACACTGATATACTTCTCCCATATTGCTTTGCTGCTTCTTTATGCATTCTTTCTTCATTTAAGTTTCATGCTATCTGCCTTCCTGTGTCTCTCTGCCTCATTGACTTACCATTCCATTGCAAGTCTCAAGTGAACATATATAGTTTCTCTGATACCTAAGCAGGGCCTAATTAGATGAATAATACTATATGGGTGTAAAACACGGATTTAAGTAGAGCAACTTTCATTTTACACCAACTGAAAGAGGGATGTGACTGTGGACGTTTCTCGCTTTCCATTATTATTATCATTATCTTATTCTGGAAGAGTACTATCTACCTCCATAAAGCCTTTGGGATGGAATTTGTATGAACCACACTGCAAATAATAAAGTTGAATTGTTATGTTTTTACTTGCTCTAAAGATAAAGCACTAGATTTTCATCTCAGCCTTTACTAGATCTCTCCTTTTGTATTGATTTGTTTAAACAGACAAGTGAAAGAATGGGGGAAAAAACTGTAAGAGTTTATTAATATTATATGGTCTTTTTGTTTGCCTGATTATTATAGTTGTGTTTTCCTACAGATTATAAGGGGGTTAATTCAAGCAAAGAATCCTTTTGGACAACGGGCAATGGAGTTTATTTCCAAGCTTAAAGAGGCAGTGCAGGTACTACAAAACATGAGATTTATCTGTAACTATTCACATTTAGAAGTCTGGTTTATAAACTGAAGACCTGTTATAGGCAGGAAATAGAAACTAGAAAATCTCAGGAGGAAGAAGCTGTAGGACAGGCGATAGATAAGCAGACTCTTCAGGAATGAACTCACCACAAATCTATGTGGTCCTTAGAGAAGTCAGGGCTTTGTACATATTCATGTAGATTTATATATTAAAATTAGAAAGAATACCCCTTCTTTTTATTTTTACTATTTTTCTAGTACTGAGCAAGTGATACCTTACAAAAAAATTGAGTTTTCCACACTTGCTTGCACTTTCTGTTGCTGCTTTAATCCTAACATATCAGACACCTTTTTTCCTGATCATCTGTTTTCTGCCTAAGTTCCTTCTATGGGCATCCATCCTATTCTCTGTTTCTCACTCAACCATATGACTAAGCAATGGCTGCTATTGCTCCTGTTCCTCCTTCTCTGCATTATTAGGTTCACCCATTCCTTGCAGTTACTAGAAAAGGGTTTGGATTTTTTCCCCACATTATTATTCTCTTTGTTTCCCTCCCTCCCTCCCTTGTAATGAAGTGTAAGGTTATGAGTTCATAGCTCCTGCAAAAAGTTCTGTAAGAGTGTAAACTCCATGGGATTCACCAAATTCTCCCATGGACCACTGGGACCACCTGAAAGCAGAATCGCTCAGTCTTACTTCAGATGGAGGATGTAGAGAACTACAGTCAGAGAGCGCGGGGGTGACAGACTGAAGGCAGCTTTGGTTTGCAGGTCTGCAAAAGTAACTAGGAATGTTTGAAGCATTTATTGTCAGTATTATACATTATTAATTTCTGTTATTGCATTATTAGTGAATCATTCATGAGATGATTTGGAAGGGGTTTTTTTCTATTATCTTTGACATTCAGAGGTACTCACTGAGAGGTATGAAAGAATAATTTTCACTGGAGCTTATTTGTAAACTGCTGGCTTTGTGTATTCACTGTTGGTATTTGCTATTCGCAGCATGCAACAGATCACCTAAACCTAATGGTGGTGTTTCTGCACCTGACTACATGCTTACAAATTTATAAGCAGAAGACTAACCAAGGCTGTATAATGTGATTCTCATATCAAGCCAAATCAAGCTAAAATTCAAGAAAATTTCAATACATTATCCATTAATCTAAGATAGATGTGCAGTTACTCATGAAGGAATGAGAGACCTACAAAAGTTCACATTCAGATGTATATACACAACCTCCCCGAATCACATCATGTTTTATTATCAAAATGTCTTTTAAGTTACTGAAATTGTGTCAGTTAATTTCAGTCCCTAATTTCTGATATTAAAGGAAGACAGTTTTAAAATCTGGCAAAGGCTTTGGGAAGTAAAGTTAGTGATATAATTTGCCTAGTGTATAATACCTCTACTGATCAATGATTAATATTTATTTTAATAGTGCTTTTGTTTTAAATAGCTATTAAATACCAGATTGAGATAATATTAATTTTATTTCTTTAGTGTCTTTCCATCTATATGTTTATAATCCTTTATATACAATACCAGAACATCATATTAAAATATAAAAGCAGAAAATATGAAATGTAAAAGCAGAAAATCAAATTAAACATAAAAGCAGAAAATGAAATCACTGTTCTATTCACAAGGCTTTTAGAATTGGAAACTTAAAAAAAAATATTTTTAAAGGGAGGTTAATCCAATGAAGTCAGATTTCTAAATTCAAGAAGGTGGACTTCCTGTAAAAGCAAGCAAAACTAAAATTGTCATTTCTCTTTCCACATCTCAAAAATTTCCAAAGATCTCCTATAGTTTAACTCCCTTATTCCAGGATTAACTTTATAAATATGAAAAGTCCCTTTCTTTCTACATAAATTTAGTCCAGTATATGGCAGGGATGATTGATACTTAACAAGATAAAGACTTTGAGACCTGTTTCACTGAAGTAAATGGAAATTTTTCTATTGACTTTCATGCACTCTGACAATAAGGTGCTGGAACTTTAGCAACATCCTTGAAAATGCATAAATTTAAGATTCAATATGCTAAAACTGTCGATGGAAGAATTTTGTGAATGTCTGCAATTTATAGAGCAGATAGAAACAACTTCTGCTATTAGTATTGCAGAGTTAGGGAACAGCTGGAAAAAAGCTCTGACAATTGTAATTTGAGTTACCCATAAAGACAATAAGGAAATAGTAAAGTTTGGGTTACATAGTGTGTTTTCAATATTCTTTCTGGTGAAGGTAGAAGCTAACATTGCTGCCCTAGAGATATTGATATTTCCTGTTAATAATACTCATGTAGGGAAGAGCCATACAGAATATAAGGTAGATTAAACCAACATAATATTACAAA
Source organism: Scolopax mira (assembly GCA_004320125.1). Classification (NCBI taxonomy): domain Eukaryota; kingdom Metazoa; phylum Chordata; class Aves; order Charadriiformes; family Scolopacidae; genus Scolopax; species Scolopax mira. The sequence goes on from BJBW01002888.1 coordinate 64,397, forward strand.
CATTAATAGAATATTACAGGAATCATTTATAGAATGCATTTACAGAAAAAAAACCCAAAACAACATTTAAATTGAATTTTCCAACCACTCTTTATAATTTTGGAGTAGGGCTATCACTTTCACCTTAATTTCTTAGGTTTGATAAAAATTCTTTATTCAGTACTACTTGTATTATTTAGATGCTACAGAACTATTGAATGATAAGACTTCAGAGCATAAAGTCTGTCATAAACCACTCATTTACTCTGAACTATTTACAGTGGAATATGAGGATAAATTATTTAGTAGCTAATAGGCTATCTGCTTTAAAAAAAATAAGCGATGAGCTAGTGCTGCTTTTAATCAGTTTTTGGTGATGTATACAGTATAGTAAGGCATCCTATGCCACAATTACCTAAAGCAGCATGGGGCAGCATCAAAGATTTATGCACTCCCTATTCTTTTCTGGGGTGCATCCCTGCCATCTACATATACATGATCTGACATTTTGATGGATACAGGTCAGGCAACCACTGCTGGTCAATAATTTCATTTATCCATAGGTGGTTTCAACCATGACTAATTTGTTATTTTGCACATCTGTTTAGATGCTATTTCCCTCTGCTCTTTGTCCCCTCACGTAAATAACTCTGGGCAAAGCAGGCATTGTGAAAAAACAAGGACAAGGTAGAAAAAAAGGACCTATCTGGTCTGATTGTACTTGGATGATTGTGTGCCTCTGTTTAGGTATATTACTCTTCTTCCAACATACATTGGTTGTTCTGTATTAACTCAAATATGGTTTCTCTGGAGCAAGAACTATGAATAACTTTTCCCAGAAACTCCACAGATCTATAAAGCCAATGAGATAGATGGAGGAGAGATTTTAATTAGTACTAAGCAGAGTGATGGAGGGAAAGCTAAACTCATAACCGACATTCAGAGCCTGTAGTGATGGGGCACATAGTTTTAATGCTTTGATTGTGAACAATTTAGGCCAAAATGAGCAATGGTGAGAGAAGCGTGCTGTCCCTAGAGTCTCTAGGACAATTCCAACCTCGCACTTTTCAGAAAACATATACAGCTTTGCATGACTTTGAAGAACTTGTGGAAAAAGGTAAAGAAACAGTTTGCATCTCTCAAGAGTCAGTGATTTTTAAGACATTAATGTTTTCCAACCGCATAAGCCACTCCCAAGTAGTAATAAATCCAAACGTGACACTAAAATTTGCTTTCTTGATAATTAAATTTGAAGTACATCTGGACTAGAAGAAATTATTTAATGGTGTAACCCTACAACAGAATAATGGTATTGGCTTTGCAAAGATTGTCTTTTGGTTTTCAAGCCTCTACATGAGCTCTCTTCATGCTAGTGCTGTACCTTTGCTTTTTCATAGTGTTTCCCAGTAATAATTAAAGTCGCTGAGATTCCTTAAATGCTGCCATCTATTTAATAACTCATGAACAAGCAGAACTGTGCTGTGGAGAACTAATATCTGATAAGGTGGATAAGGTGCCTTCTCAGATAAGATAGCTTGATGAGATCTTTCTGAGAGAACTGGTTCACTAGACAAGTGAAATTAAGTAGATCTAACCTTTTTGGACTTCAGTAAGGGATTTGATATGATTTCTTAAATTGTAGACCAGAGACTTTCAGGCATAGGGAAACTGGACACTGAAAACAAAGGAAAAAACCTCCTTGGACATAAAAATCTTATTTTGTCTTTAGTCATATTGCTTATCAGTCTGGTAAGAAGGAAAATTTCATTTCTTTTCACTGACTTCCTCCTTTTTAAATACTAAACTGCCATTAATTACTTCTGTGGACATCACCAGACTGGGATGGAGAGTTTGTTTTCGCTAAGTTCTAATAGATCGATTCCCTCTTAATTAAATCCCTCTTTTACAGACAGGAACTGAAGGTAATGGGCATTTTTGTTGATAAGCTGGTAATGTGTCACCTTCAAAAAAATATTTAAATATGCATAGAAGCCACTGTAAAAGAATCTTTGTCCTAGTTCTGTTTTGGAAGACTGGAAGCATGGTTCTGCTCTGGAAGGGAAGGGGAGACATGAGCTGAGCATGATGACAGTGCAAGTGGAAGCAGTGACCTCACCAACACAGGAGCAAGAGTCAGAGCTGCAAGTGCAGGTCAGAATCAAGTCAAAGACTGACCAGCAAATCTGCAGCAGTGAGGCAGGCCAAACCACAGAGACAAACCATCGAGTCTGGGTCATATTCATGGAGGTGTGAGACCGGGCACAGACATACCTACTCCACAGCTGCGACATAGCACAGGTTGGGGCAGTGCTTAATTCTCAGCTTACAACCAGCCCCCAAGGGAAAGGAGGGGTAGACCCATGCATCGAGCTCTCCTCACAAGAGCTCTTATCAGCAAAGGAATCAACTTTGGACTCAGCCAGCTGAACTCCATAATGTCTCCACTGAACTCTGCTCTGGGACCTGACAGGCGGAATGCAGGAAAGCTTGGAAACAATCACAAGTATGAGCCTACCTTACCTCTGGGAAACAAGTAATTTCATCTAAAATTCTGAAAATTGTAGCACTTACTCCACAGAGCATACAGGATTTTGAAATACAACCTGTGCCAAAATTGTAACTGCTTCATTAAGGAAACATATTTATTCCATCACAGTGAAACCTTATTGTAAAGAAGGAGAAAATCTAAAGGTGACTGGGGACAGTTAAATATTCTTGGATAAAGGGTTAAATCCCAAGGAAAGGCTGTTGGTTTGCAATGGAAAGATGCTGAAACAGAAATTGCAGGAATGCACAAGTGGAACAGGATGCACATGTGAGAATAAGAACTGTAGGCTGGGAATGTTTGGTTAGCAATTGGCTGCCATGTAGAGGGAAAGAATAGAGACATAGAGATTTTCCTTTGGGCCATTGGGATTTTTAAGTGGAATAGAATAGGTAATAGTATATGCTTTGTTTAATAGGACTTGAGAGAGTAGGAAACCCCTGGTTACTATTAGATTATGATGAAAAAAAAATCCAAACTTATTTCACTGCTTAATTGCTTATCTTTAAACTACAATTTAGGTTGATTGCTCGTCCTGAAAAAATATATCCATTCCTCTAATAGGAGCTGATGTGATCATTTGCCAGCCCAAATTAGCCTTTCTATACAATGGGATTTTTCTTCTGACAATTAGAAACAGATTATTTATTCAACAAGTGGGCTTGAGTATCTGTTACCTTCTATCCATATCTTTTTTGGCCATGCAAATTGCTTTTTGTACTGGGATCTGTAGTGTTCTCCAGCTACGCTCCCTCCCAAGCTCTTGGAAAGGCAAAGGAGCGTGCCAGGGATGTCTGCACGTGCTCCTGACTCTCTCCTCCAAACTGCTCTGTGTTAACAGAAAGCAAATGGTGCAGTTCTTCTTTAGCATTTGTTTTCTCTCCATTCTCTACTTCTCCTACTTAAATGAGTCAGAGACAAGACAGAAAAGCCTCACCTATAAAGTTATTGTAAGAAATGAAAGCAAACTCAAACAGGAGTTTTCATCCCTCCTTTTATCCCTTCCAGTTTTTGTTTGCATGGGCTTCATTATGTTTTTTGGAAGACAGGTGAAAAATGTAATACTATCTCATATCTGCACATGAAACAAAGCTTTCAAAAGTCTAATGAAACACAGGAAATTCTTCAGATCAGCCTGTTTCTGCAAAAATAGGACCACCTGCACCAGTGCTAAAGCCAGAGAAACTAGGTACCTGCTGCAAAAGTTGACTGCATTGCTCAAAACCAATTTGTGATCTGTTTTAGTAGCTTTTTAGAAGCTAACATTAGATGTGCTGTTCATGCCTTCTGTTTGGAATTACAGAAACTGCCACATTAAAATGCCACAGAGACCAGACTGCTCTTCAAGACTGGACTGAAGAACTGAAGTGGTCTTGAAGTGCCTGCCCAGAAATCTGCCTGCGTCAACCTCATATCCAGACACTTAGCCTAATCTCCTCATTGTGCTTCCATGAAAAAAAAAAATATTTTCCTCCCATAGATGCATTTTTTTCTCAGCAGTGCCTCTGTGATGGGAAGCCACAAACTCGTCACCCCACATAGCACCAGCACAGAGGCCTCGGGCGGCACCTGAGGGGAAGGTGCCAGGGCTCCCTTTGGGCCCCCATAGGGATCCCCATGAGGCAGCAAGGGAGGGCCTGGCTGCTGGGCTCATCCCGGCACCCCAGCCAGGAGCAGGACAGTCCCAGCCCTGGGCATTGGGCACCTCCCTGGGGACAGGAGAAGGCCAGGGTCAAGCAGGGCTGTGTGGAGCTGGAGACCGGTCCTATGTGGTGTTGCTGAGGTAGGGCTTGATGGCCACATGGGGTGGATATGGGGTCCTGGGCCGTGGGCAGGGTGGGGGAGGCCCTGAGGAGGCTGGCAGAAGGGCCCCAAGGAACGCCAGTTGTGCTTGGTTGCCTGCAGTATCTCATCACCATATCCCTGTATCCTTACTTGTTTATAAAATCTTTGAATCTCATACTCAGTTAAAGTTTGGGGTTTATGATTGATTATTTTACGGTTGGAAAGCTCTTTTCCAAGAATATTTGTGGGGAACAAGCAGAAGTACAGTCATATAAAAATTCTATTTAAAATTGAGTAAGTATCTGTAGAAAGTGTTTTTCAGCAATCACCCTGTCATAATAAAAACAGTACTTTTTTCTGTTTTTCTGGAGTTAATTTACTGCAGAAACAGAATTGCACAAAGCATACAGAAAAAGACAGAAAAGAATAGGGAGAGGAAAGATGATAAAGATGAGATATATCGTAAGTTTTAAGGTAAATAAACAGAAGTTCAGTCAACTGTGATAGTTTCAAACACAGAATGTTCAAAAGATGTTATATTGAGATACGACACATAGTTATGATGCTTGGGATATTCAAATATATAAAATCAAATTTATGAATGTCATATATATCTTTAGGGTTGACAAGAGACTACATTCCTGATTTAATAAGTAAGTGCTTCTTAAAGGCACTAGAGTTTGTTGTCCTATCAAAATAGCATTTTTTGGTTTGACCTATTTCAAGGAGACTTGGATATAAGGGGTTGCTGTAACAAAAATTAAATAAACTGATTAATGATGAAAAGTCACAATATAATGATGCAAAGACCAAAAGATACAGCCATATGCAAGGAACTTTAGCTGCATTAGGCTGGTGGTTGCTGGGTAAGCAACTACAAATTCTTTTGTATTTTAAGATAATAATATTTTTGACATTATTAAATAGCTCATAGGAAAAAAAAGAGGGTGAACTTGCCAGATATATTAGATATCTATATACTACCACGAAGTGTATTGAGAACAAACAATAACAACTAGAGGTCTTGGTGCACAAACAAAGCTTAATTGGCCTCTCAGAGAGTTGATGTCCTAAATCAGAAATACAGAAAAGCAGGTAGGGAGAAAAGAAAGCTTTTTACTGTATGACAAAAATATTTATGTTTTCTCTGAAGCTCAGAAGGAAGAGAGAAGCAGACCTGTTAAAAGCCTTCAAATAAAAAGGGAAGTAGAACAAAGTAGTATCGTAGTAAGAGTGAATAAGACTGATGCACCTTATTTCAGGTGTCTAGTACCCGAAGGACATGGCCTTCTGGTAAAAGGAAAATGCCTACTGAATGAGAATTATAAACAGGTACAGCCTACCAATAAATTATGGAGGACAATGCTGAAGGCTTTTTTTTTTTTAATAAACACTAAAAGAATATAGCAGTCCTATGTAAAAGATGCATTGGAGTAAAGGGAATTAAACTTTTGTAAGTAGGTACAGGTGAAACTATCAAAAAGTATCAAGTTAATAATTCTCTGCAAATGAATGTAAAAGTGGAGCACAATGATTGCAATAGATTAAAAATGCAACTTTCATCCAGGAAGATGGGCTTCCTTAAAAAGGATTTCTAAAGAGAGGAATGACATAATAATAAGTACAGAATGAGACTGAAAATCAGAAGGACTCATTTTACAGCTGGGATGTGGTTTTATAAGAACAAGCAGACAAACTGGGAAAGGCACAAAGGAGAAAAACAAGAGTGATGAATGGTTTGTGAAGTTAGACATATGAAGAACTACTGGAAAAAGATGAATTGTATAGATTCTATTTGGATGCTTCAATTAATATATATTTATGCATTACATAGTATAAATAAATCTACCATCCCCCATTCCCTTGCATGTCACAGCTCTCTTTTCCTACATTTTACTTTTTCCTTGTCTTTCACATGCATATACACACATATGCACTGTGTCTCTCTGTGATTCACTCTCACATGTGTATATTTTTGGCATCAAGATTATTTTTGAATGGAAGAGGAAACAACAAGGCAGTTGGAACCTCCAGGGCTGGACCCACACTTCAGCTACCCAGAGAATTATAAATTCCTGAGACACGACAGTGTTTGCTAGCACCAAAAGCACTTGAAAATGTCAACAGAAAATGTGCCAGGGCTGTGTTTGGCACCATCTTTAAGCAGGAGCGTTACTCTAGTGCTCACATTTTACATGAAATCCTGTCTTTCAATCAGAAACATCAGACAGTGGATGAAGACTTAAATGTTTTCACATTTGACTTAACCTCTGTAAAACTACTTAAGTGTGTTCAAGAGTTACAGTATTTCTGCTTTGTTTCTACATGCAGCAGCACTGCCTCATTCTAAACACTTACCTGTTCTCAAATATCTTTTAAGATGGAGTTTAACATTATAACTTTGATTGCCTCTTGATTTCCTTAGAAGATTGCAGTTTTTATTCCTCATGATTCACAGATCAGAATTTTTTTGGTGATGAACCTTTCACTTGATTCATAGTGAATTAAAATTATATACTTTGACAGGTATTAAATTACTAGCCAATGCCACAGTGCCAGAAATCCTGTAAAAGTGCTTTTCAAAGTAGGCTTTCAGCCCAACTTTATCTGTCAAAGCAACTAGGACAATTTTAATTTTTTTTTTTATCTTTCTAAAATTCAGTTTCATACTGTCTGGAAATAGCATGACTAATGAGTCTCTGGTTGCCCCCTGCTGTTCATCATCTACTGGTCTGCATTTTTAAAAGATTGTGCTTTTCAATTTAACTCACTGTTTTTTTATCCCTCTATAAGGATTCAGAGTTGGGAGGAAAGTTAGACATGCCCATCTGACTGTCCATAATAAAAACATCCAACAAAAAACTCTTGACTGCTAAATGAAACATTACTATTTTATCAAATAATTTGAGTTTGAATTCCAATGAGAAAGAATTGGTCTCCTTCCAACTACAGAAGAGACATGGCTCTCACTTGTTGAGAGAACAAGGACTTTAACTTTTGATGAGTCAGAGCAGAATTTGAATTTGAATTTGAATTTCTGACATCACTGGTGGATATCATCATTTCTTGGCAATCAGCTACCCTGGGCTTTGTGGGGTTTGTTTTCTTTCTGTTTCCTCAATATCCCTCGTGCTTGTTTTCCACAGAAAGTAATCCAGAGACTGAAGAAGGTAATCAGAAAATTTTTAGCTAAACTCACACATTAATTATTTTTAATTAAAAATTTATCATTAATTTAACTATTTGATGAAGTGTAGGATTTTTTTTGGTTAGTACTAGCCTATGTTTCTAAACAATGAAAAGTCTAGTCATTTTCTATATACTGGCAAACTAGGAAAGATCCAGAGCAAAAACCCCTAGATCTCTAGATGTCTAAGAAAGATATGGATATAGTTATAAAGTGAGTGATTGGACTATGTCCTCCACGTCTTTGGAAATACTTAGTTCAAATCCCTTTTCTTGGAAGTCTTGTTCCTATATCAACCAAAAGAAACCTTGTAATCCTTTTGAGAGTTACCTGTCACTGGTATTAGCTGATGAAATGCAGGTTGACATATGTAAAGGAAAATAATTCTATGCACTGTATAGTGTTGTTTAGACATTTATTACATATACATGCTATGATGAATTTTTCTCCATCTGTATGTTAAGAGAAAAAAAAAAAAAAGAATGTCAGCTTTGAGGGTATTAAGTTCCACAAAGGTTCCTTAAATTTGACAAGAGCAGTGTTTGGCACCCAGACATGTAAAATAGGAAACAAATAATATATTTTGTTATTTTTTTTTAGCCTAAAGCTCAGCATCACTGGAATAATTTTTGCAAACTCAGAGTAAGATTAGCAACATTCCAGAGGTGTAACTCACCTTTTGGTGAATTGTTGGTATAACCTTCAATGGGCACACTCTTGCTGGAGTACCACAAACTAGTCACAGCGCTCAAGGACAGAAACTGCAGAGGGATGCAAATGAGTATAAGGACTTTTTATAAAGAGGTTTCAAAATTAAGTACTCCTGAAGTACCGTGAAGTGTCTGTTCAGAGAGCTGATGTTTATTCCATTCGGTAATGTTATGTCCCAAAGGAGTCTACTAAGAGGACAATGGAAAAAAATATCTGCATTGTAATGTAGTGGTGAAAAAGGATAATTTATTGTTTGGATAACTCTTATAAAAGTATTACATATTTTAATCTCCCTACAGGTCATGTGAAGGAAATAGCAGACAAATACCATGTTCAGTAAACAAAATACATATCACTCACCGAAAAGAAAGTGCTTGTTTGCTTTTTTTTTAGAGACACCATTATGAAACCTACACAGGTGTTTTACTGAGATCCATTAACTTAAACTTTGCTGATGTTCAAAATAATTTTCATGCATCCTGAGTAGAAAAAAAAAAACCAAACAAAAACCAAAAACATTTGAATAAAGAATTAGCTATAAAATAGTACAGTGAAAATAAATAACTCTCTCTCCTTATACAAGACTAATCTGGTAGTCTTACCTTTGCCAAGTATTTACAGTTTAGGAAGGATCTCCTCAATTAAGGGAGTGAAAGAAAAGTTGTTTTGAGGGAGTGATTTCACAGCTAGAAATTAAGGTATATAATGAATATGCCTTTAGTGTCTTCCAAAAAAACAGGAAAAAAAAAAGGAAAAAAAAAAAAGAAAGGAAAAAGTATGTGGTAAAAGCTCACAGAAATGTTTAGAAAAATAATCTAATGTTATAATTTTGTGAACGTTTATTTTCTATGGCTCATATTTTATAAGGACAGGGAATATTTTGTTCAAGTGATTTTTGCTCTTTGGGTGTAAGTACTTTCTGTCTACATGCTGGAGCACTGCAAATTTAATAGTTTGAAAATTTTATAGCTGCAAGATAACAAGGTTATTTGATGCTTGGGACAGAGTAAACACATGCACCTAAGGAAATATAGGCAGGTGGCTCCAATTAATCCTCATTACTGGAAAAGGATTGTGGCATAAGACATATCTAAAAACAGTGAAAACCAGATCCAGCTCTTCCTAGAGGGATGAAGGGGTCTATTGCCAAATGAAGGTATCTTTTAAGATATGTGGGAGATTAAATTAAAATCTTGAGAGTATATTAATGTGTTTGAGGATGAAAAGGGTATAGACTGAAGCTTTTTCAGAACACCTTAGAGATGGTGGAGAAGTGAAAAGAATATGAGTGTGGGGGTGTAAACAGGTGTTTTGTTTTGGGAAGACCTTGTTATATTGTTAGTTTTGTTAGTTGTCCTGCCTGAAGATTATGAAGAAAGTGGGCTATGAGCAGATGCTGATTTTTTGCTTTATCTTGATTCCTGGTTGGTGTCAATTCTTAAGACAATTTACTTGTGCAATTTTAATTCTGGTGTTTTTTCCTAGTTTTTGTGTGGTGATTGCACAGGTGATGTCTCACCACCTCTTATGTAGAAGTAAATGACAGGATGTTTTGCTAAAGACACTCCGAACCTGTTTTACTTTTCTTGGAAAAGGTGATCTTTGAGACAGAGGTGTCTTTTGGATCTGTAATTTGGCAACTGTAATTGGTGTCAGCAAGGAGCTTGTATGGAAAAAAGGGAAATTATATGATTTCCTGGATTTTATTTTTTTAATTGACATTCCACTTCTTCCAAGGTGAAAAGTAAATAAAGTAAACTTTAATTTTTTTTGTTTCTAAGCTATGTATTGCCAAGTACTACTGGAAAGGAAATGGGTTTCTTCCTGCAGAGCAGGGAAAATTGAATATATAATCCATGTATGAAATATATTGATATAAAGTAACTGTATTTAAATATGCAATATTTAAAAAATATGTTGTTTCCTGTTTTGTTGGCATCAGCAGGAGTCTAGTGAGTGGATTTTGAAACAAAGCTTTAAGAGTCTGATATTCCATGTAGACATATAGAGTGCATATTTCAGAAGTGCCTAAGCTGACTTTTGTCAACTATTGTTTGAGCTCTGAGGAGGCATGTATGCATGCTTCTGTCCTTTTTTCTTCCTTTCCTGTTAATTGTCGCAAATTTACTATGATAAACTATAGGAAAGGCAGATGTATGTAATAAAGTTTGGCCAAGATCAAAGCCCTTCATTAAAATTTCTTCACAACGTCACTGGAGAGATTTAAAAAAAGAAAGCCATACCTAAAATTCACTAAGGAAGAAAGTAAGCAATTCTTAATCTTATCTGAATTTTAAACTTGGCCTGAGCTCTGTCATTGGATTTACATTGTCCAAATCATTAAAATGAATCTACCACTGAGGTCTGAGGCAAATTTGTTTACAGCATCCAAAGCAGTTAGTCTTTTTCTTCCGAAGCCATCAAATGCACCAAATTCTAGACCAACTCTTGTAGGCTTCACACATTTAAGAAGTTATAGAACTATTTTTGTTGGTATAAATAAAATGGTAACCAGATATGTTTTATGTGTACTGTTTAGTTCACCAAATGTGATCTGGGATATCTTTGCTATCTTTCAGAAAGAAGAAACGTTTTCCTTTTCGTTGTGTTGTTGACTCCTCCAATGAAACAGGATCTTTCTGCTCTGTCAGCATGTTTGAAAGGTAAGAGTGGCAAAGCTATGAACATACGTGTCTATAACTGAACAGCAGAGCAGCATGCCAAGCATGTGACATGGAAGCAATGGTTTTTCAAAGCAGGGAAGTCATTCCTCTCATGAGTTGTGGATTTACATCAGTGATGTAGCTATACTACCTCCCTTGAGATTTTAGACAACATTCCCATTATCCAGTCAGTTTATACAGTCTTGTTAATGTGCTTCTGCTGCTGTTAGCTGTCATAGAGTTGATGATGTGTAAGTTGCAGAGATTTCACAGCAAAATCTAAATGTGAATGTTTTGGTAGATGTTTTTTTTTGTTGGCGGTCTTTTGTCTCCCCCCTAACATAAACATAGATTCTCTCCATCATGTAATCATCACAGACTCTGCTCAGAATGCAGACTCAAATGGCAGTGAATGAATGGTAGATTTCCCTAGACATGCCTCTCAAGAACATTTTACCCCCCTCCTTGTTTGCTTATAGATAGAAAACATTTCATTTTGTGACTGCATTTAGAGCTTGATATAGTATGTTTGTTTTGTGATCATCAGGCTGTTCTCACATCTTCAGTAAGAACTGAGAAGACAAGCAGCAAGCTATCTGCAACTCAGACAATGTTAAAACATGTTCTCGTGGGTTGCTTTGTTATTTTTACCTATTATAGGTGTGTGATAATTAAAGATATTCACGTGAGTATGTTAAAAGCAATGCAACTACTTGAGAATCACACAGGTCTGTGTCCCATTGCTATTTCCCACCTTTGTATGCTTCAGAACAAAGAATTGGAAAATAACAAAACCTGTCATTTTGTTATTATGTGTGTCCCAAGAATCCACTGAAGAGGAGCAATATTTAATTAGTTTTACTCCCTTCCTCCATTTTGTTTCTATTTTGGTGAGCCCCTCTAATTATTCAGAACTTTGTTTCTTCAGGCTCATTCTCTAGAAAGAAAGCTAAATTAAATAAACACCAGGTATCTTCAGATTTCTATCTGGATTAATAGAGCAGAATGGATTTTAAACTAAACGGGCATCCCATGTTTCCACTTGGTCAATCACTGAGAATTTGTCTATCAAGCTGAAAAAAAAAAAAAAAAGGCAGTCATAGGATTCTCAATCTGTGCTGATGGCTCTTGTCCAGCATCTTCCTTCTGAATACAAAGGTACATCTCTGACCATTTCTGCTGATTCTTCTCCTTGTCACATTAGAGAAAGATCTTCCTGTCCTCAAATCTCAGAAGTTGACTGTACAGTTTTGCTGCTGCTCTCAGCAAACTCCCTGTCTCTCACTGAAGAGAAATTAGTATTAGCAGTTGAAGAAATGCAGCCCCCATAAGAATCTGAAGCTGCTCACTTAAGAAAACCTACCTCCCATCCCCAACTGAATAAATAAATAAATTTATGATGTGAAGCTGCTTTATATATATATATTTTAAATTTGACAGTATAAATAGCACTGTTTATTTCATTCCATGTTTGTTTTTCTTGGGATACTTGACAAGTTAGAAGCATTAATGAATGATCCTTCATCATTCTCCACCACTCTCCAAGAGTGAGTCTGTAAGATTAGGTCTTCAAGACTATTGTCCATTCTTTTGCAGATAGATATCACATGTCAAACTTGGAAAACAGAACAATTTGATAGCCTGTGTAAATATGTCTCAGCTGTACATTAAAAGTTGTAATCTAATGCTGGTCCCTGAAGAAATGCTTTACCTGAAGTACAAAAAGAGGGGTGGAGAAAAGTACTGTTTGGGCAGACGTTTGAAGCTCTCATACTCTTTCTGTGTTATTCAGAATAGTTGATGGCTAGTGATCTTCAAAGGGCCTCTTCACTACTGTATCTTCAGCTTGGGTGGGCTGTAGTTTTGACGTGGGACAACAACCCCTTCTACAGCTGAAGGGAACAACTGAGGGTGAGAAGGGGGAGACTACAACTGGTGTTGAATGGGTTTGGGTTTTTTTTCCCCACCTGCCCACCCGCTGCAATTCAGCTACATGTTTTCCAAGGATGATAAAAAAGGATTTGGAAATACATTTAACTGCTGATGAAAAGCCTATCTCACATGGGCCAGAAGATCAATTTTCTGTAATTAATATGAGGGAGAAACACAGGTTTAAGAGACAGATACACCTGAATGACACAAAAGCTGTTATCTTCCCTCATAAAAAGCAATTTATTGAAAGTTTGTGTCAGCTCCTTTGTGCTTTAAGTGCAGGCTTGAACTTCATCTGGAGAATGATTTATTTGGGAGGATTTATTAATGGGGCTTTGTTTTTTATTTCTTCCCGCTATACATAATATAATTAAGTACCTTTTGGCTGAGGATCACTGCTGCTATGTTGTTCTCTACAGAGCTTTGAAATAATAAGAAAAAAAAGATCTTTCAAAATTGACTTTTTATAAATATTTCCCTCATCAATTTACTGAAGGTAATCTAAACAGATGTCAATACCTTAATTTACAAGACACATCTACCCTTTACTTGTGCTTCCAGGAGTTGTCAGTGCCCTGACTGTTGATTTGCAAACCTTGTTTTACAAAAACTGATAAATATTTAGCATAAGAATGGAATGGGCCACTACAAGACTAGAGAATGTAGACAATACTATTACAAGATCGTAATAATCCTGAGAACAGGTTTTAGCCTGTTTTAGGGTCCTGGTTGACTAGTCCCATGGGAGGCAATCCTGAGGGGCAAAGGAATTCAGGAAGGCTGGACATTCCTCAAGAAAGAAATCTGAAAGGTGCAGGAGCTGCCTGTCCCTATGTGCCAAAAGACAAGCTGAAGGGAACAGATTCTCCTTAGATCTGTTTTTATTGTATGCAGGGGGAAACAGTGACCAAGGATAAGGAAAAGGCAGAGGTACTTGATGCCTTCTTTACCTCAGCCTTTGTTCTCTAGGTAAACAGACCCCTGAACTGGAAAACCAGGACAGGGAGAAGAATGTGACAACCAAGTGATGAGGGCCAGCCAGTCAATGTGGGTTTATTATAGGCAGTTCCTACTTGACCCAATCTCCTTCTGTGACAAAAATGACATAGTGGTTAAGGGAAAGGCTGTGGATGTTGTCTACACAGACTTTAGCAAAAGCTTTGTCACAGTTTCCCACAGGATTCTGCTGGAGAAACTCTCTGTTCATGGTTTGGATGAGCATACTCTTTGCTAGGTAAGAAACTGGCTGGAGGGCTGGGCCCAAAGAGTTGTGTTGAATAAACTTAACTTCAGTTGGGAGCCGTTCACAAGTGGTGTTCCCCAGGGTTCAGTACTAGTTCTTGGGGCAGGTTTTCTTTAATATCTTTATCAATGACCTGGATGAGGGGATCGAATGCACCCTCATTAAGTTTGCTGATGACACCAAGTTGGACAGAAATGTTGATCTGCTTGAGGATTCTGAAAGACAGAGGGATCTGGACAGCCTGGATCATTGGCCTGAGGCCAGTGGTATGAGGTTCAGCAAGGCCAAGTGCCAGCGCCTGCATTTGGGTAACAAGAACCTCATGCAGAATATAGGCTTGGGGAAGAGTGGCTGGGAAGCTTTCTGGCAGAAATGAAACTGAGGGAGTTGGTTAGAAGCCAACTGAATCATGGAATAGCAGGTTGGAAGGGACCTCAAGGAATCCTGCCCCTGAGGAGGAAGGAGAGAAAGAAACAACATGTGATGAACTGACCACAAGCCCCATTCCCCATCTCCCTGCGCTGCTGCGGGGGAGGAGGTAAAGAAAATTAGGACTGAAGCTGAGGTCAGGAAGAAGGGGAAGGTGTTTTAGATTTGTTTTTTATTTCTCACTACTTACTCTGATTTGATTGGTAATAAACTAAACTAATTTCCCCAAGTCAACTCTTTTTTTGCCCATAATGATAATTGCTGAGTGATCTCCCTGTCCTTATCTCAACCTCTGAGCTTTTTGTTATGTTTTCTCTCCCCTGTCCATTTGAGAAGGGGGAGTGATAGTGCAGCTTTGGTGGGCACCTGGTGTCCAGCCAGGGTCAACCCACCACATTCTACTAATTTCAAAATATGCCTATTGCCAAAGTCATTCATAAAGTAGGCATTTTTCATGTTATTTTAAGGCTATGATCTATGAAATTCCACAAGGAAATGTGAAAATGACTGTCTCTTTTCTGACTTTAACCTCTTAATACTGTCTCTGCAAAAGGGGATGTCACAGGCTGTAAAGTTCACAGATGGAAAAAGGGGGTTGGAAAGACAGGGGAATACACCATGCCATGGGAAGTACAGCAACCAGTCTTGCCATATTCCATTGCTGCTTTTCTTGTACTTGCCTAAAGCCCTATGAAACTATTATGAAAATACAATTCAATTGGTGACAGGGATGTATGCATTTCTTCCATCCTTAATTAGAAGCTGCCTAACAAATTCATTAGAGGGTAGCTTTGGAAACTATTTTTGGATAAATTTCTACAGTGCTTTAGTACAATGAATAGTACATAAACAAATTGTCTTATTGATTCAAACGGATTACTTGTGTGAGTATATTACTGGTATGACTGTTGTTGACTCAAGAATTTTAGTTTTCATTCAGCCTCAAGAGTGATTTTTAACCTTGATAGCAGAGAACTTGTTCTAAATACGTACTTGCCCACAACAGAAAATCTGTAGGAAATGTTTTGTTGTATTGGATTTGCATTAAAAGTAAATCCTTTATGCATAGCAATTGTATTCTTATTTTCTCTACTTTCCAGTATTAATTATTAAAACAAAAACTGGAAGGCAAAAATCAAGTCTAATTCTTACAGTTTATTTGCTTCCATTTCTTGAACCTCCAGCTAAAATAATAAGGGAAATGATTAAATGCTTTGAGGAAAATGAAAATATTTTAAATATTTGCCTTAAACTGTTTTTTAATTGACATTCACAGAAGAGCAATTATTGTTTTCCCTTGGCACTTGTATTGTAGAACTGCCTGTGCATTTTTAGACTGTAGAATCAATGTAGAAGTATGAATATAAAGTAGAATGCACTATGAATTCTGGTGATTTGATTCAATGCATGAAATGCAAGAAAGCAAGCATGTTCTGGATAACATAGAAATGGGTGTGGTTGGTCAACAGGGGTTGGTCTCTTCTCTCAAGTCACAAGCGACAGGACAAGAGGAAATAACCTCAAGTTGCACCATGGGAGGTTCAGGTTGGATATTAGGAAAAATTCCTTCACTGAAAGGGTTATGAAGCATTGGAATGGGCTGTACAGGGAGGTGGTTGAGGCACCATCCCTGGAGGTATTCAAGAGATGAGTTGACATGATGCTCGGGGATATGGTTTAGTGTTGGGTTGGTGTTGTTTTGGGTGAGGTTTTTTTGGTGTGTGTTTGGTTTTTTTTTGGTTGGACTAGATGATATTAAAGGTCCCTTCCAAGCTAGGTGATTTTGTGAAGTGAGCCACGTTTCAGTCCCAGTTTCCATTTTTTCATATAACATTCAAGATAGTCTCTGGGTAATTACATCATCCTGTAAAAAGGGTGAAGAAATTGCGCACAATAATAATTAAAAGAGCTGGCACTTTTGCCACAGACCATGTATGCCATTATGGAAAGAAGAAGCATGAAAGCTTTCCTTGCTTTATTTTTAATAATGAGCTCAAACACAATTTGAGGACAAAAATACTATTTGACCTGGATGTTCATTAGCAAATAAGTGTTCAGGCCCAGAGTTCTGAAACAATGCAGATGCTTTCCAGGAATCCTAAGCCATTGGCCTTGGGACCCAGAACAGCAAGGAGCTTTCCCATGTTACCTTTCTAAAGGACTTCATGACCTGCATGAAGTTATTAAAAGGTTTTGTCTTTTCTATTTTCTGGATTTCAGAAGGTAATTTTTATACTTTAACAGTAGAGGGAAAATGATGGAAGGTGAGATTTTAGATTGTGCTACAGATACTCCAGATATGAACATCTTTAAGAAATCTGGCTTAATTAAGGGAACATTACATCGTAGTCTTTCATCTGGACAGATTTACTGTTGTATAATGAACATTGCTTATATAATCTTGTTTATTAGGTAGCTTGTTTTTAGAAACAAGCTATTTTTAGAAGATGAGTGTTTATGGAGAAAATACGATGTTGAAAGAAGTAATAAATGGAGACAACTAGAAAAATATACTGCTCAGTAGCTCAAGTTATTAAAAAAAAATTATGTCTTTATTCAATAGCGGGAAGGAAATGCACATTGTAGGATCTGTCCCAGGATTAAATGCAGTTCTATAAAAGTACTTCACAGATACTGTTTCAGTTTTAGAGCTGGCTTCCTTGAAATCCTGAAATGTGTGATTAATCACCTCACCTCCTATTCTGCTTGCTCTATGCACTTGGTTTTTCCGTTTGGTTTTTTTTTATATGTTTTTTAATTATTATTATTATTATTTTCTTTAAGTTAGATAACCCAAATATGTTGAAAGTAGCTCTTCCATAACCTCCATCCTGTTTGTTTTCTCAGGGCTGACTCCATTAGACTAAACCATATTTACAAGTGTTGCCAAAACAAATTCAAGTCTTCTGGAAAAAATTTGGGCTCTGGTAGTACACTTTCAGTATATTCCCTTGTATATTATAGACGATAAAAAACTAAAAGCACTTTAGCATCAGCAACTTGAAAGACACTGTCTCTTCTCCTAATGCAGAGCTGACATGTCTGGCAGGCAGAATACTGAATCCTTGCTTCCATTATGAAAGGCTTTACCACTGGTATCAAGTGATGATACTTGAACTCATTTTCAGACTTGTGACAATTAGACAACATCATCCTTGAATGTTCCCAGTTTTGCACTACATGTAAGATTTTGAAGACAAACTCAGATGCTCCTATTAAAACATTTGTAAAAAAAATCTTTTGTTAATTATAAGATCCGAGCAGAAAAACGTTTAAACAATGCTCTATTTTGAATATTCCAAGTATCTGTTGTTTTGACTCCATGTTTCTCTTTGAATTGCACATACTCTATTTTAAGTGAAAATAGCAAAGCTGATTCAAAAAGTTCTTGCTATTAACAAATAATAACAAAAGCTAAGTAAATGCAAGGGTTGGGTTTGTTTTAGTCACAAAAGTGAAATGTAGAATATTTGATAAGATAAATACAGCTGAAAAATAAAGGAAACATGGACATTAAATGAAATAGTAAATGATCTGGTATAAAAGTGTCTAGCCAAAAGAATTCTGTTCCTAACAACAGCGATAATGGGCTTTTAAAATACCACTTTTTATCCATAGAACTTCCAAACAGTATCCTGCTCTCTTTACTCCAGGTGGAAAAGGGGTCTTTTCATTCTAACTGAAAGGAAAACTGTCATCATATCACAACTTTTTTAAAAATAGATGTATATTCACAACGTAGAGTGGGAATGGATAATAGCTGGGTAGAAATGCAAAGCAAAGGAAAAACACACGTCTGTACAGGCATGCTTTATAGTGCTTTGTGCCACCTGCTTCTTAGAGCTCCATAAATTTCTGTTAATCAGTGGCAGAACAATAAGGTAGCTGATTCTTTGCTCCTAAAGAAAAATAGTAAAGAAGCAATAGAAATGTAGGCAGAGAGTGAATAAATCCCCATTTAGCAATAAGAATCTAAGGAGGAAAAAAAAAAAAGGAGCTGCTTCTCACAATGAAGCTACTAAGGTGAGCACTGTGTGAGATGGTGTTTGTTGGGTTTAACTTTTTCTTCATTTTTCCCTTTTGAATTGCAGTGAAGTTAGATACACTTTGAATTAAAGTGAAATAGTCTATTCCCAAACTCATTAGCAACAAGCTAGTTAGTATCTCCATATTTGGCTTAGAAATTACCTGCTTTTGAATGAGGAAGTAAAATTAAGGAACTGCTTCATCTCCAAAATATGGCTGGAGAAGATTATAGAATCATAGAATACCAGGTTGGAAGGGACCTCAAGGATCATCTGGTCCAACCTTTCTTGGCAAAAGCATAGTCTAGGCAAGATGCCCTGCACCCTGTTCAGCTGAGTCTTAAAAGTGTCCAATGATGGAGAATCTACCACTTCCCTGGGGAGATTTTTCCAATGTCTGATTCTTCTCATTGTGAAAAAAATTCCTCTTGTGTCTAGTCGGAATCTCCTCGGGACTAACTTTTATCCATTACCCCTTATCTTGTCCATGTATCTCCTTACACTGGGAGTGTATAACCCTTCTCTATTCCATTTGATTTAATACCAAAATCAATCAATTATGAAATCCTCATTTTAAAATTTGGACTACAGGCTCATTTTGAAGATTAAAATTAGCTGTAGACAGATTTTTAGTTAGTACTTAAGGATAATTCAAAATGATAATACAATCATCTGCAATACTATCAATAAGATCTGTTTTAGTGCTTGTAAAATAGACTGCTCTGGGCATACGTAAGTAGATCAGAGGGATCTTAAATGATGGAGAACTGAAAAGATCACAGCTGAAAAAAAAATCTTCCTGATACAGCCATACTCAAAATATCTCATCTTGGAATAAAAAAATCCCAAAGCCTAACTGGCAGTTTGGGACACTCTGTACTAGAAACTCAGGACTGAGAGAAGAGGTTCAAGGGCATTTTTAGGTCCATCTTATCCCTAATGCCTGCATTACATCTCTACCAATTTTGTGGTGACATACTCCTGACAAAGGTAATCCAGCAGATAAGTTTGGGCATGTTCAGTCCTGCATGTTTCAACCACACCTAGGTTTCTACTCTCTGATTCTCTATTTACATGACAGGTTAATCTGTCCACAAGTTAACCTTTCAGTATAGAACAGAAAAGCCCAGTGACATGGGGGCTCAGTTTTCTGTATGTAGCCTTTGATAAGACATTATCTAGTCCAGTTCTACAAGAATATGAAAATAATACAATTCAAGAAACAGTGCTGAAAATATCTAGAAAAAAAATACCTTCTTGGAGCCTGTGTGTGTGTTTACTTATATATCCATTGTCTGTACAACTTTGCACTTAAAATCAGATGCAAGTCTTGGAATAACAGTCTTAAATTTTGGAACTGCATCATGGCAGATGAGGTAGACTTGTCCTGTCAGGAACCTGTGGCAGTAGTAGATAATGAAAAGTCAGGCTGTGTATTTTCTGTAGGAAAGTCTATATTCTCTACATACAGCAAATCAGACTAAAACGGAGTATTGACCAGTTCTTGGCACCTATGAAAAAACAGGGCAACTAATTCTTACTTGCTAAGACTATTTTGTAGCCAACAAAACGTAATAGCTAATATCCTATAAAGAAAGGGAGGGGACAAGTGCTGATTTTGGATCCATTAATCTCCTTGTAATTGCCTGAAAAGCTTTAATAGAGTTAGTAAATTTTTCTGTGAAAACAATATGTTTTCTTTTCTTTTTCTTCCCTTTCCTGCCTGCCTGCCTTCCTTTCCTGCCTGCCTTCTTTCTTTCCTGCATTCCTGCCTTGTTTCAAAAGCATCAGAAAAAAGCATTCATCTTTTTGCAGGTTAATATAATAACTGTAGTGTGTCATTCTTGTGCTGCTTTGCTACTACACTGCATTAAACCCTTGAAAGCAGAATAAAGTAGTATTAAATTAGTACATATTTTATTAAGTACTTTACAGTAGTTAGTGTATATGTTAGTCTTTGACTAGGCAGACTTCAGTCATCCCTTTTTGTAAAATACAAGTCTAAATGTGTTTACATCTGGCTGTAAAAAACATTACAATGTCAGTTGTTAAGGAAATATTAGTTGTTGTATTCCAGGAATTGTTACAATCATGCTATTCAGTTTATTTATTCTCATACTTTCACTATTAATTTATCAGCTTTTTTTTCAAGTCTTTACCTTGCATATTTTTTCCTAGTTGATAGCATTACATTCAATTTGGTAAAAATTTTACCTATTTTATGGATGCTATGTAATTTTCAAACTGTAGGTCCATAAATGAAAAATATATAAAATTAAGGGAAGGTATCTGTCTATAAAGTATTTTCAGTCAGATTCAATGTATTTAATGATTAAAACTGATGGGTAACAAAGTTCCAAATATGCAATATTGAGCAACAAATTTCTAGCCCGTGTTTATCTGACAAACAAGTTTCTGCTAAGTAAATCGATAAGAATTTTAATGACTCATTTACTTATGAGCATTCTCTGGGGAATTCACTGTAACTTGTGATAATATAGTCTCAGCTCGGGGTTGCTGATATCACAGTGTAAGACCATGCACCCGCAGTTGCTACTTTTCTACATAAACCTTTTTATTTGCTCAAAGCCCGATCACCTCAAAATTACATCTTAGTTCCTGTATCTCTCAGTCAGACAAAGCTCTTTCACGTTTTCCCTTTAGCTTTTATTATTAAAATGTGCACTAATTTTGCATTATCTATTTTTAACTGATTGTAATTATGAAAATAATATCCAAAAATTGAGTTTATGGAATATTAATTTTTTGTACTTGAATCCTGCAGAACTAGGAACGTTGTTAGTTCCAGACAAAAAATAATTTTTATTTAATTAGACATTGTTTCCGTACAAGTAGAGCAAACAAAATGATAAAAACAAATGCCTTGCATTCCTCATATATAAAGGAGGTGGAGAATGGAAAGACTTAAATTAAATTACAGTAAAGAAGAACCTTACTTTAAGAGAGAATTTTTTTGGGCCACAGAGGATGTATCTGCAAATGTAAATAAACATGACATTGCATCATGAATAACTTGCAAAGCTACAGAAATCTGTTTCTGTGGAACCATACTGTCAGCTTCATAGATCTCCTGGCGAGACAGGTAAAATGGAGGCACTGTATATTTACTCAGAGATTGCTTTTTACTTAGGACTGTGTCTTGGCATTAGATAGAAGATCCAGAAAGGTTCTTCCTTTTGAAAGTGTCTCTGAAAAACTCTGTGCCAATGAGTGTCGCCAAATATCTCTGATAACATGAGTTGTCTTTTTCTTTTGCTACCTTCACACTTCCAAAGTGTATCCTCAAGGAAGAAAGGATTTAATGGTATCATATATTTGCTGTGTCACCTTGAATATTGTAGTAGACTTGCAGGGTCTTTTTAGGTTTCATGGCTTGCTAGGGTTGTTCTGAAGGTCTCTGTACAGTAGAGGAGATCAAATATGGTATGACTTTATCTATGCAGACTCTTGGAGAAATCTGCAAAGTTCATCACCCTCTGAAATATGGTTAGGCATCATTGTGGAAGGACAATCCTAGACATGAGCTATTAGACATGCCACCTGAAAATTAGTAGATCTGGGAGCAAACAGGCAAGTTAAGTAATTCGCCAGCACAGACTTCACCTGTATGGTTGGTGCCGTATCCTATGTGAAAGGCTGATAGGATACAGCTATGCCTCTATATTTGTGAAAACTGTATGTTTTCAAAATGCTCAGCAATCAATAGGAAAAGTGGCAACTGTGCATGAATAGGTAAACACCTATTCAGCACATTATAGCACATGCTGTAGCAAATATAGCACATTAAGCAACATCAACACCTAAAATGAATGCTGGTTATTAATTGCCTATGTATGTAGTAGTCCATAATTGCTGGTCATTCTCAAATAAGCGTGAAGGAATGTGAACTCATTTTTACAGGTTGCATTATGCCATGAACATGACAGATGACATAATCACTATGAAGGCAGATTTTATAAAGGAATAAATGCTAATTTCTTCAGGGACCGAGGAAATAATTCATTTTATTAAATGGCTTGTTAAACTTATTCTCCAATGTTTTTATCTGTTTGTTTTGCTTGGTAGTAGAGCATGCTAAAAGCACTTCTAGACAGGGTTTTAAATAAGAGCTGGTATTTACTACATTAATGCATTCAAATGAATGGCTTGCACTTCAAATAGTCCTGTTGTTTACACTGACTCTTTTTCACAGAGGAAGCTGCTACACAGCCCTCATAAATAGATTACCATATGTCCTTATATTAGTGAACAATGTGGACTCCAATAAGAGTGGGTGAAACTTAAATGCTTGAACTTGTGTCAGTACCTAAATCCTAGAGTGAGAAGTCAAGCTCTATTCAAATACTGTTTCATTTAAATACTAGAAGAATAAGATTTCTCTGTTTCCATCTTCTAGTATCAATGTTTGTCATTAAGCTGTATAACAGAGGAAAAATAGAAAACTAAATCTTTTTTTCTCAGGAAAAATTACAGAGTTGAAGACACTACTATGCAAAAAAAAATCATTATGGATACATAGGACTATACAAATGCCAAAATACTATGCTCTAGAGCTACCTGATTAATTATTTTTCAACAATACAAATGCCAAAATACTATGCTCTAGAGCTACCTGATAATTATTTTTCAACAATGCATATGTATTGTAGTGAACATGATCCACTGTAAAATCAAGTTAGTGAAGAGTAAAGAATGTGTGAATGGTCCCTAAGGATGTGTGAAAATGTTTATCAGCTTTACAGTTTGATGGCATTGTAGAGCATTGCCCTGATTTTTACATGGTGCTCGCCTTTAAAAACACAAAAAAGTCAGCTTCTTTTTGAACCTGGACATCCTATACAATGTAACTTTAAGAATCTTTGGAGAAAATGCTATTATTTCTTCTTGTTTTTATTTTTGGAGCTGTAATCCTAAAGAGTATTGATTCACAAAGTGAGGAAATAAATTAAGTTGTGGATATTAGAACTAGAGCACTCAGCTGATCAGGTCTGAATCCCACCAACAGAGCACAGAAGTTTGCCCATCAACTTGACTATACTAAGATATCCAATTCACTCATTCTGAAATTATTTGATGCATGCTCATATAATACCCATTAATCTCAGGAACATCCCACACTATGTTTCTGCTTTATGTTCATCTTGAATATGTAATTCATCACAAAATTATCCTGTGCCAAAGCAATATAGTCAGATTACAGACTATAGCATCTCAGGAAATGCTGAAAAATTAAAGATACAAATTGCCACTAAAAATGCCATGTTAAAGTTATCTATTTGTAGATTTGGGGTTTTTTTGAGAAATGAAATAGACTTTCATGGCAAAGAACAGAATGCCTGAAAAAAACCTCAGAGGGTCTTAATGCACAATGAATGTCAGTCCTTGATAGAAAACTGTCCTTAGAAAAGCTAATCAATCTTCTGTTAGGGGACCTGTGACTACAGGGTATTTCCTTGTATGTATTAATAATGATATTCAGTTTGCCAATACTTATTTTTATGGAAAAATATCATTGTAAAAGATGTCAGTGTCATTAATCCATTTTCCATGTAAGATTGTGCCAGCCAATAGACAAGAAAAGGGATTTGCCATGGCCACTCAGCAATGGCAAGAGAGGACTGGAACTTAGTCCTGGTCCCCACTGCAGAGAGCACTGAACTCAGCCCAATTCTTGTGTTTTCACTGACCTTTCAGCTAGGACATATGTACATTTATTGCACCACAGACACTTCTAGAAGGAGAAATTAGTCCAGAAGGAGAAAACATTATCCCAAAGCAGAGTCAAGATGACAGCTGGAATGCATTCTTCCCGTGCACATTTCCTGATGATAATCAGTTTAGCATGTGGGCCCACTGTTTTTCAAAGAACTATTTCTGAAGCTGGTTCTCTATGCAAGTGCCCCATCAGCCGGTCCTGCCCTTCAGTGTTACTTCCAGAAATGCTGAATATGAACCATTGGGTTTGAAAATGGTTTATCTGGAAATTATTGTTGTGAGGTGAATAGAACTAAATTAATACCATCATTGCTGCTTGGAAAGAATGTGGCAGTGCTTAATAACTGCATTAGTGCCTTCCAAATGCTCTCACAAATTGTTCCAACCAGTAGCTGTTACTATTACTATAATTGCAAAATAGGTTCCTTGTTTCATTAGTGATATTTCAATGTCACTTTGGAATGACATGAAATGGTGTAAAATAGAGTGAGTCAGTAACATTATATGATTGAATTTTAGTACAGCCTTTTTTTCCTTACAGTAGCATAGTAAAGAAGTAGGAGACATTGAGTCAGATCCTCTGAATTATACTTAACAGGAAAAGGGTTAGAGATTACAAATATTCTTTAAATACATCACTATAGCTACTGGATTTCATGCATGTTACTGACACACTCATAATGAGTTGAGTGTAGGTTTGACTTAAATCTATAGTATCCGACCCTGGAAATGGTAGAATCAACACTATAGTACTGAGAAGGAACAGGTCAACTTGACAGCCCCTTTCACAGTTCTACTTCAGTTGAGCCCTCTTCCTGCGAGCAGTCAGCGTCTTTAAAAGATGTGTTTTCAGGAAGTAGAATCAGATGGATTAGCTCAAGCTTCAATAATGAACTAAGCAAACTTTCCAGCTTTGGCTTGATGCAGTAGCATTCACATACATCTCTCCATGAGGAATAGTGTGGGAGAAAGAGAAGGTCTCACAGAGGAATGGATCGCAAGCTGAAGGCTGTTAATATCTTTAAGCAGCACAGCTCTTTACAGAATGAACATCTGCTTCCCCTTCCAACATTTTAGTAATGAAGAAACAGTTAAACTGCTTTTAGTGAGATTGTAGACAACATCAGGAAAAGGAGACAGCAAGCTTCTTTTAAAATCAGGAGGATTTCATTTTTGCTCCATATCATGGAGAACTTTTGGAAAAAATATTGAACACTTGTATTTGTCCTCAAACCAGGACAACTTCTTGTAGCTGTGCTGATCACCTTTTTCATGATTCAGCTGGTTTACCAGGTAACCTGGACTTGTTAGTTTTCTTTCTAATTTATTTGTAGATGAGGACAATAGCAACTCTAAAATTACTTTCTGTTTATTATCAAATTATATTCAATTTCTTTTTTAATTGCATAATCTGTTCTAATTTCAAAGTCTCCTGGAATAATGCAGGGTGCTTTTTGAGGGAGCTTTGAGTGATGTGTATTCCAGCCACAGACACATCGTATAGTCTTGATGGGGATAAAATACATCCTGAACCTTAAAACGTATTAGTCATTTGACTGAAGAAACTGGAATCTGGTGGAAATCATAAAATCTTCCTTAAAAAAATTATCTATCTACAAGGTAACCAATATCTCATGGAAAGGTAGGGTAAGTAAATGTCTAGGGGAAAAGAGCATTTCAGCACTTAATCAGTCACCCAGATCTCAGGTATTTCCAAGTCTACTGAAATCAGAATAGATGCATGTTTAATTATGTCAGTATAGTTCCATTCAGCATTTAATCATACCGTTGTTGTGAATCAGGGCATTACTGTTGCCTTTCACTGTCCAAAAGTTGCTGAGAAATGTATATGTTCAAAACAGATGGGACTGTATTATGACAAATATTCACAGTTGACTTTTCTTTTTCATTTTCTTCTTTTGGGAGAAGGAAGAGAGGAATGGAGATAATTATTTCTTTGTCTTTTAAGTAGATCCTCTGAGATAAAGGATATCCAGTTCTTTCCATTCAGACCAATGAATTGGTGCAATCATTTCACTATCATTATGGGTACTGGTTATCAGTAGTTGTAGAAAATTGCATCTGTCTGCATTCCATCCTACAAAATAATTTTATTTATTTATTTTTTTATCAACAGAAGTCTTTTAGGACAAATTTTTTTAAAATTGCTTCTCTTTTTTTTTTTTTTAATAATTAATTGGTGGGTTAGCTTGGTACACACTTTTCACTCATAAAAATACGAAACAGAGATTACCTTTCACTTGCTTTTAGAATTTCTTTTTCCTCTATTCAAGCATTTTATATTAATAGCACTATATTTGCACGTCTTTCTTTGAAGAAGTCTCTGACATTCCGAATTGAGAAGGCCCTAGAGAATCAAACTGTTGTTGGCATGAGATCATTCTGGTGCACATTGCTCTGCTGAGGTGGACAGAATTGTTTTTGCTGTTCTCTGTCTATGCCATTTGTTTAATATTAATGTTAAGGATCAGTTTCTCCATTGCTTCTCTTTTTCTTCAGCTTTTGGCAAACAGCAAAGGTTTATGGTACACATATGAGATCATTTATTGAGTGTTATAAGAAGCACATTCTGCATGTAATTTGATACAGGGGTTACTATGGTAAATACATTTTGTTTTTAAGTGGTAAATAAGCATAGTAAAACCCACAGAACTTGTCAGTGTGTAAGTTAAATTCCTTGGGAACTGGACAAGGTTACACACTGGGCCATTCAAGGATTTTTTTAAACTGAGCTGGTAAATTACCATGTGAAAATCCACATAACCTGTCAGTGTGTAGGTTAAAATTACTTGTGAACTGGTCTATGATACACACTGGACTATTTAAGTTATTTTTAAAAATTGCATTGGTAACGGATAACTCTATTTTGTACACTGGAGCTGTTGACTCCTTATCCTGTTGACTTTGGCTCCTTTCCTCCCAGCCCAGACTGTGTGATGAAGGAGCTAGCACTCTCTCAAGGCAAATGAATCATTGAAGTGGTACTCCTAGATTTTTCCGGTTAAACATGTTATTCAGGGCCCCACATCTTAAGTTGAAGTCGACTTAAAGAAGTAACTACATCCAACTTCTTTCTATGTAAGAAAGGTTCGGGCCTCCATGTATCTTGTTGCTTTCCTTAAACTTCTAAAGAAGTTGATTTCCACATTACATAAATTAGTGAATGTCATGTCTTCGTGGCTTTTATCCCTCATCTCACCAAAATAATTTTTCTGTCCTTTGATAGTAGGATTGGACTCTGAATAGAACATGACTGCACTTTAGAGTTTTAACTACTTTTAAGTGGGCTTTGAGTTTTTAACTCTACTGAATTCCATCCTATTATTTAGCAGCTATTCCCCTTTATTTTCTTTTTTTTTTCCCTTTAGAGCAGATTTATGATTCACCAAAAATCTAGTATTTATAAGCCTTTGTGAAGAAGAAATAGGAGCATGTAGAGCACGGAAGTAGTCCTGCAAGCCTCTCCAACAGCTCTCTTACCAGAACAGCTCACATGTGACCTGCTTGAGATGCCTTAGAGGTACTGAGATGTCTCTCCTGAGACAACCAAACCCTGCCTCTTTGACAGGCTCTTTTTTTCCCAGTGCGATGGGGAGGCAGCTTCATTTCTGTGAGCTAAGCCACTGTCTCATTCAACACAGTCCATTGTACAGTCAGGCTGATAGAAATTAGGATTAATCATTAACAACACAGGCTAGAATTAATTAATATACAGAGATAAAAGTTTTAATCCCAGTCAGCTCTCTACTCCCTCACCCCAACTTTTCACTTCACATTTTATGGAACACCTGTCTTATTTTATTGTTTCTCTTTCATAACGTTTTCAAAAAGTGGTTTTTTTCAATCAATTCTGGACAAGAGTATGGTGTAGATCTGCACAGATGGCAAGGGTATTCTGGATATGCTGCAGTTTCTGAGTAGGTGGCTCTGGACCCTACATCACACATGTGGTGAGGTCAGCGTGTCCAAGATACCCACAGAGAGTCGTCATTTCCCCCTGACTTTGAGACATCTGTTGTTTTCATTGGAGCTGCTGGTACTGTTTCAGCGGGAATGCTTGATACTAGAAAATCTATCCACATTGACTCTGTACCAGGCACACAAAACTGCCAGGCCAGGATGCTTGGTAGCGTAGTCTGAGATGTTAGATATGGGCAGAAGTCTAGCTAGCACTTTGAAGGATTCACTCAGTGCTATGAGAAAGCTACATGTTGTAGAACTAGGTGACTTCTTGCTATTCTTCTATTACTTCATCTGATAAAAACAATTGCTGTTTTACTCATCACATAAGGTTTTCTTATCCTAGCTTTGACACCACATTGATGATGAAGTGTCTTTGATTTCCTGCCCTTCTACTCCAACTTCTTTCAGCTTTTAAAGTCACACTACATGCATTATTTCCTCCTGGTGTTTAGAGAAGATTAGAAACAACTTAAAAAACACCTCCTTTGGGCACCTCGCACAAAATACACTTCACTGTCTGTTGAGTTATACTTATGAACCTGCATGTCTCTTTACCTTATGGCTTTTTGTTATCTACTGGAGGTTCATGGTGTTTGAGGGAGACAAGCTAAAGCCATTGAGGAACGTATAGGTGCACACCCACCAATCCCACTTTTCACAGGGAAAATACTTCCTTCTTTCCTCCTTATTTTGGTGTGCATCCAGGGCACTCGAAGCAGCCAACTCATCTGCTGAATTTATATAGAGTTTGGCAAAAGCTTATCATTTTATTACATTCACACAATCAAAATGGTTCTCAGCTTAAGTTTAGTGAATCTTTTTTGGCCTGCCAAATGTGGCAGGAGTATTTATTCATTCATGTGTCTATTTATTTGTGTCATTGTACTATAGAGGGTCTTAGTCCAAATCACTTACCAGTCAAGTAAATACAAAGTAGCTGATGCCCAATTACTGAGCTAAGCTAGTTATTTTTGTTGGGTGTTACAGTCACAGTTTTTGCATCAGTTCAGGCTTCTAATGTGAATTCTCTTTTTGTACTTTTTGTACACTTAGCTTGTTTCAAAACCTATCACTAGGAACATAGAGACTTCTCTTAATTTCAAAGAACTGTCTTGATGAGACCCAAATGCAACTTTTTAAAAAACAACCTTTGTTACTTTTCCAGACCCTTTTTTCAGAAGTCAATGTTAATATGAGCTGTATTTTAAAAAGTTTTTTTATTGCACAAAGCATTCAGAAATACTCTTTTATTTTTAGCACCTCTACCTCAGAATAACTGGCTTTTTTTCATTCTGTTGCAATTTTTTTGACTAATTTTTAATGAAAAATGTATATAAAATATTAACATGTCAAAGATGAGACATGAATTAATATGTCCAAATTGCTACAAAAGGCTCAAAAATTTAGCTAGGGTAAATTAGCATTATATAAAGCACTGGAATATTTGACTCCTAAGATTTTTTTAAAAAGGACACTTGGAACAGGAATTCCAGAGGAGGGAAGATTGGCGTAACTTAAATGTTTCTCTCAGTGGTGTTGATATAAATGTGAATGGACTTCCAGAAAAAATGATTGAGGACCCACCATCCTGACTGCTTAAGAGCACCATATGAGGCTGGGTGTTCCTTTTTCCATTGTTGCTGTGCAAGTACCCTGAGGATTGTCTTGTGTGTAGGAAAAAATATTCTCATGAGGTTAATAACATCCTTTTCCTTTTGGCCTTCTAGCTTGTATGTTCTGTCACTTCTATCATCTTATACCACATTTGGCATTTTCATTGACCCCAGTATGACTCCAGAATCCTTGTATATGTGCACTGCTTTTTGTTTGAATAACAGATCCTCAACATGTTTGTAAATTGTCTCAGACTTTTAAAATGGGAGTCTTCTGCCCGATGTCTAGACCACTGGGTTCTTTGTCATTTAACTTTTTTACTTCAGATAGTCTCAGCCTTTTTTTTCAAACGTCGAAAAAGGACATAAAAGTGAAATCTTGGCCATCTGATATGCAAGTCTGACAGAAATGGGTACAGTATTTTGGGCCCTTCAAGTTCACATGAAATTTCATCAGTTCTGCCAATTTTATGCTTGTTTTGCCATTATTTATTTCTAATGGAATATAATTTTTATATGGAACAAAATAGCATGCAATCAATAGCTCATACAAATTCTTCCTTGGTCCTGGCCAATGCTCTGAGGTAATCCATGATCTGCTCTTCCAGCTGGTGTAGGAGGGAGAGAGAAGTAAAGTTGCACACTAACTGGCAGATGGGGCACCAGACAAGGGAGAAGTGTTTGGATGCAGACTGTGTTACCAGCCTATAGGCTCACCTTGGTCCTTTCTTTCAGTGTTTTACCTGTGAAGTACAGAATATGTTACTTATCACCCCTGCATGTTGCAGAAATATGCATAAAAATGTTTTATATTATTAGTGTGAATATAAAAATAAAAGATTTCCATTTGCTTGGCCAAATACAATGCCAACATTTAAAACCGGTGAACTGTACCCCTAAAGAAATTATCCTCTTTTTTCCTGTTTAGAAGAAGGGGAGGGGAAAACTCGGGCAAGAAGGAAGGTCAGAAGAATGTGCTCTGCAGAACAAAAAGACCCTTATGTATGTATTTTCAGTAAAAGTTCTCCCTTATTCTCCAAGCAAAACATCAAACTCTCCATAAATATCCTTGTAGCAGCAGCCAGGTCCATTTTCCCCTCTTCTCCCATTGAGTGCTGCTCTTCCAATTTCACTCATAAAAATATTATTATAGGAAAGTGTAAAATCAGTTCCAATTTCAAGGTCTCTAATTCCAAGGTTGAAAAAAACCTATCTGAACATTACATGTTTCTGTTTAATCCAAAAAGCAAAGCTTGCAAATCCACCTGGGTTTTTTGTTTCTACTCTGGCTGAAGTTGACAAAAGCATAAAATAAGAGAAAGAAAACTCAAGGAGAAAATAATAAAACTGGAGTAATCTTATTATTAAATTCTCCTGTGGAATGCCATGACAGGGAATTATATATATATATATATCACTTAGATGTCAGTAGCGCTTCTTAAAACAGTTTTTGATATATATTTTAGTATTATCTATACTAAATTTAGGCTGATGTGAGCTTCAAACTGTAATTTCAGCAGAGGGGAGTGATGTCATAAATTCTGAGCATAAGCCTACAGATGAAATTACAGCCCTTGTACTAATCTAGTGGTTTGTGTGCACGGGTGTGTATATATGCATGTGTGTGCACATCCATGTATGTGGGAGTTTTCAGGTGTGTCTATAAGCACATACATATATATATATATATACACATACACACATATATAAGAGTAGCAATCAGCTGTCAGTCCCTGCTTTTTAACACACCACATTGCGAAAACACTCCTGTAACTCTACATTGCACTAATATATGACCAAAATCAGGACATTTTAAAGTCATAAAGAGAAATTCTAATGAAAATGGTGCTAAATGGCCTTTTAGGAATTCTTAAAGCTAAAAATAACCCACAAAATATCACAGTAGAGGTAAAAATTAAAAATTAATTTTAAGGAATTCATACTCATCTAATTCAAGAATGTTACCCAGTCAGATGGAAGAATTATGAACTTTTTTAGTAGAGAAATATATTCTTTAATAAAGAAAAGATTTTTTTTCAAAGAAAGATCTTTTCAAAATAATTGATGAGAGATAAAGTTCAGTGGAATTTTGTTCTAACAGACAAAATGGTGAAAAAACTCCAATATGAACAGTAAATAAGAAATATTATACAAAAGAACATATCTGGGGTAGGCCATCATCTAATTTGCTAGATTAATCTTATAGTTGAAAGTTGAGCACCTTGATCTAGAGAAGCCAAACAGAAAAACTATTGTTTGTCATCCAAAATGGAAATACTGAAATACTCTCTGTGAAATGGTAGCACAGTGGAAATGGCCAGAAATTGCTTCTTATTCTTTGTGGCCATTGGTCCTGAGATTAAGAAAGTAGTCCCTGGACAAAACCTGGAGCTGTAGGTAACACAGGTTTTGAATTTAAATCTTGTCTCTAGCCTTAACAGTAGCTACATTTCATCTGAGGATCAAGCCAATCTTTAAGGGGCTTTGAAGAGTGACACTCTTTTAAGAATAAAGTGCAGACTGATGATTGCTGAATATGTTAATGTGACTGCAATTTTTGAATTAATTACTCTCTTTTGAAAAAGAGCACATATCGTCGACCTCATTAGTCTGATGATTAATCTATTTTACTGTAAATATAACAGCAACCTGGATTCTAACATTTCCTCTGAGTTGCACAAGGTGCCTAATTTGTGTATGTAAAATCATAACAGGATTTGGGCACCCAAGGGCTATTTGGCCACTAACTTCAAAAAACAGTCATCACCATTATCACCATTACCATCAGGATAGCAGTACTTAAATTTCTACTCTGCCTGAGTAAAGCATGTTTTTTTTCTAAAAGACAAAACTTCTGTAGCCATCAAAGTGCAAATGAGACAAAAACCTCCTGCTTGTGTGTTATTTCACATTAAAAAACTCTCTGTTCATCTTTTTCTGCCACTCAGTTATTCACTCAAGTAATAATAAGCAAAAAGAAATCTTGCAGAACAAAAGGCAAATGTTTGCACCTGCTGAAATGCTGTTTTTCTGGAGGGAAATTTGCTGATTCTTTGTCCATTGAATTGTCTAATAAAACAAATGTACAACCACAAATATTCATACCATAATAACAACATTTGTGCCTCTAATTTATTTATTAAAGGCTTTTTAGTAAATACTGTCAAATGAATCCAGACTGTTGTTTACATCTCGGAAGAGTAATAAACAGGAGACAATTATCGGCTAATTATTTCCACCTGGTGAACTCTATTTTGAGAAGTTTTGATTAATTAACAGTGGGGATCTATCATCATCATTTGCTGGTGAGAAGGGAAAAAATAACAATTTACATCAAATTAACATTAATCTGAAGTGAGGTCTTTGTCCATTTTCTGGGTCATTGCCACTAAACTCATTATAGAAATAATTGGAAAATGCAGCCACTGTTAATCAATATAACAATATGATTTCCTTTATGAAGCTGATGGTAATTATGAGGAAGTCCAAAAAGAAATTTTAAAGAAGAAGTAGAGAAATATTTTCTGTAGCCATTATCATGCATTTACTTTCATCCAGTTGTGGAGTAAACTAACTTTGCTTTGAAGGTAGGAAACCTTTTCATTTGAAAGGAATATTTCTAAATAGTGGGGATGTTGTTTTAGAGCTGCTTATTTCTTCTTAAGCTGGTGCCTCCTCATTTCACTGAAAAAAAAAAAAAAAAAAAAAAAGAATAAAACAAAAAACCAAACCTGTAGAAAGATTTTAGGCTGTGGTCTTTCTCTGGTCTTTCAGATGACATCCAGGTTGTCTCTCCTCAGTTTCCCCGGACCAGTGCCTAAAAGATTATCTATCGGTTGTGCCAGGGTTTCATTTAGCAGTGTGCGATAAGCCAGTGAGCCCTCAGTAACAAATCTTGTCCATCCTACCTGTTCCTCAGAACCCATTTCACTCAATCTTGAGATCACTGAGAGATGCATGTTGGCCAGCCCCACAGATGTTGGTTCAGGATCCTCAAGGGGATTTTTTTCAGGAGGTTAATTAACTTGTTTGTTTTATTTACACTGCTGAGGAGTGAGTTGGTTTGAACGCAGGGATAATTGACAGAAATGTTAGTATATATTTATTTAAGCTGAGAGGATGCAGGATGAACATGCTATTAGAGCAGAGCGGTAAAAGTCAATATAAAATATAGTGTAAGTATAATGAGAAATAAACACTCTTTTCCCCCTGTTCTTCTCAGTATACTCTTTTTCTTAGTCTTCTGTATGAGTGAATTACCTTAGTAGAAAAATTAAGGAAATGTATGAATCTTGCTAATTATTTGTTCTTTTTTCATTACTAAACAATAGAGGATTAGTTTGAGAGATATTCTAAACAGGATTCAGTCCTTTTCACTCTTGTTGCTATAAGACAAGAGTGTGATATCATACGAAAAAACCTTAAGTTAGAACTTTATGGCTATATTAAAAAGATTGAAAATAGTTTCCTGCCTCTGCTCCTAAGTATGATTAATGTTCAGTTAATTGCTTTGTTTTGGAGAAGAAAAAGAGAAGTGGAATGAGAGATATTAATCCTTTTTTTTACTACTTTCTCTTTCTTAAAAAAATTCTTTTTCTCTTTTCCCCCATAATTTTCTTATATTCTTCAGCAGTTTCTAGCTAAGACCACCAATATTGAGATTAAGAAACCAAGAAAAATTATAGCCATTTGTGCCTTAACAGGATAAGCAGCCCCCAATGTACTGCAGGTTTAATTTTCACCCAGTAGTTAATAGCTAATTTTCTCTGTTGCTCTATAAGATCTCTGACCCATTCTCAATTTTTGAGCTAATGGATACATTTCAAATTCCAAACAAAATATGACGGACTGATTACAATAAATACATTGTCCCCATCCATAACAAAGCCTCAAATAACATAATTTTTTTTATTATTAGTCAAAATTCAAATTCTAGTTTCTGTTAGGATTCAGATCAAGGAGATACTTTTGAAATTTACTTATTTGATGTCTAGAACATATAGACTTACTGGCACAGAAATATTTCCATTTACTGTAAATTGAGGATTTGTAGTGCATGTTTCTGACCCTTTTCCTACTCTCAGTGATCTTGAAATGCAACAATCCAAATATGACTATTCAACAAGTTTAATTGTATTAATAATCATCTGGGTTTGGTACTAATTGTTAGATGTGGTCATGATCTGTAATGCAAAGGAGACGCAGATACTGGACAGATGTTTGGTTATCTATATATATTTTAAGTGTACAAAAAAAAAAAGAGAATTGAGACAGTGATCTTTGTCAACATGGGTGTGTAACTGTGTCACAATATTTTAAAGGCAAAGCAAAATGTCTGACCTGGCATC
Organism: Scolopax mira; assembly: GCA_004320125.1. Classification (NCBI taxonomy): domain Eukaryota; kingdom Metazoa; phylum Chordata; class Aves; order Charadriiformes; family Scolopacidae; genus Scolopax; species Scolopax mira. The sequence goes on from BJBW01002888.1 coordinate 99,577, forward strand.
TGAATCATCTGTATTCCAGCCTCTTAAATCCAAATCAAGAATTTTCAGTGTGCTCTTCAGAAGTTTGATAAGATGTAATGATGATTACGTTACAGGAGTAATCTAAATTCAGGATACTGTGGATTCAGGGGCTTTTAATGCCTTAAAGACCCTTATATAAAGACCAAATATAATGCTCTAAAGATTATGTTGGATTAAAAAGGACTTTTTTAGTTAGCATTTGGTATCACAATCAGGATCGTATCCATTTTGGTATCCATAATGATGTACAACCCCCCTTTATTTCAACATATCTTTAGCCTTGATCAAAATGATATAATAGCACCTACAAGAAGTGCTTGTAGAGAAGGAACTGTGCATAGAGCGGGGATTTCCACAAGGCATACACAGCACAGGTAACACAGAAGAGCTGAAATCAGGTTTGACAGCTGTTCTTAGTGAATTGCTAAATATATACTCTATGTTAAGATCATACTCTTTTGCACACTGATATAGGAGAAAAAAGTAGAGGTAGAGAGAGCCCAAAGTCAGCCATAAGTCCAGTTATGTGACTGAGAGCTGAAGAAGGGAGAGAAATGTGACTGTACTTTCTGTAACCACAATCAAGATTAACTCTCCTTTGAGAGCAAATGACAGAGAAAAAGCATTTCCAAGAAAGACAAATTTGAAGAAACTGCATGTCAAAATTTTTGACTGACCTTGTGTTGTTCCTTCACTGCCACTGTACAGGATGCACACATGTGTATGTGCACACACACACACAAAGTTATTCTCTTCAGCCCAGTTTTTCCAAGAAAAAAGGCTTAGGACTGGATTCTCACTCTCCCTTAAACCCTTTTACATGACATCAGAAATGTAAAGCACCAAGGGAATCTGTCCCTTCCTCTTGCCTAAGACAGAAGGTTTTCCAGTATAATAAGCCAAAATTCACACTGTGCAGCTACCGAAGAAGAAGGGATTAGATCAACCACATGTTGAGTGGAATGTAGCAGCTATTTACCAAAACACCGCAACTCTATACAACATGCTAGGAAAGGAAATTAAGAAAGCTGTCTCCATCTGAAACTGCATGGGCAATTTAGGGAAGCAGAGTTAACCTAATTGAAATTTGTTAGAGTACAGGATTTTTTCAGAACCTTATTGTTCAGAATGACTTTATCACGAAACAAATGAGCCACTGTCACAGACATTCACTTTTAGCAACACAGCAGCTTTGATCTTTCGATTATATCTACACTAAACTCTACAGACTGTTCATGTTCTGAGCATTCAGTCCTTTGTACTGTTTGTTCTTGGCAAACAAACAATAAAATCCAGTTGGTGTAACAGGACATCTTGAACAAACAGTTATAATATTGTGTAACATAAAATATAACATTTTCACTAGTGACATAAATGCGAGAAACTGATGATTTGGGCGGTCTTGAGAAACTGTGATAGATTATGGAGTTAGGGACTTCTAAAATGTACATAGTGTTTCAGCAGGAGAGCTGAGAATACTGAAGTCTGCCTTAGCTACTCCCTTGACTGGTTCCCCAGATGAGCAGTACTGAATAATGCAGTTTGGATAAAAAAAAACATAAGCCAAATATTTTGAATTAATTTCAGTCCTGATTTCTCAAGCCACACATGCAGCTCAAAGATTTATCTACAAAATCTTCTAGGACTATTTTCTAAGCCATGGATAGAGCAATATTGTGGTTCTATTTACCACATTTTATGTTTCAATTCCTTGCCCCCCGGCTAATAGTTCTACTGTACCCGAACTTATATTGCCTTTTCTGTTTACTGGTCTAGTCACCTTACTAAAAACCTTAAGCCTCCCTGAATCTAGTTGCATTGTTTCTTTTTCTCTTAATACATCTCTGGTCTTGATATTATTGGAGCCTATAATACCTTAGTAGGGGAAGAAAAAATTCCACTATTATTGTATACCCAGGTTCCCATGAGAGACTCATTTGTGTTTTGTAACTTTACTATCCAATAAAGTATGGTCTTTAAGGTATACAAAAGAGTCCTTCATGTCACACAGTGAACAAGAATGGGTAGGAAATAAGCAATGAAGCAATTCTTTACAGAGGGTTTCGAACAGGAATGCTTTTTACCAGAAATATTGCAACAGTAGGATCATCAGATTTTAAGAGTTCAACTAACATGTCATAATGTATAAGGTGCAGAAGTTAACAACATCAAAAATAATTTTATCCCTTATGAGTTTGTTTGGTAGTCATGAAGTCTTCAGCTATAGAATCGTCTTGTCCATTATATCCACTTTAATGCCCTCATCAATAAACTTTGAGGGTTGGACCATTGATTTTTGGTGCACAAAAGTTCCCAAAATTCTTGTATTTCTTTTAGAAAACTAATTAGAGTTTGTATATAAACTATTATCCCCCGTGTACCAGCTGCTAGTTATAATAATACATCGAAGTAGTGGATTGCATGTGCATGAACATATCACACGTGAGGTAACCAGTTCCATTAACTTTCAGAGATACTTTTCTTAAAGGCAGTGCAGTTAACAGAAGGCAACCTTTGCCCATCACGTCATGTTAGACATCTGCATTCAGATCACAGATTATATGGGGTGTTTGCTAAGGGATAAATCTCTTATGCCCAAGAATATCACAAAGAACACATTATTAATATTAATACAGTATTTAATACATGGTCTTCTTGTTTACTGCATTTACCTTTTACCATTTTTCTAGAAACTCAGTTGCATGCCATACGGAAATGAGTTCTTCTATCTAATTACACTGAACAAGAACTTTAAATGATGGTTGTAAAAATCTATGTTGATTTTAATAAGATAAAGAATGCACTATTTCTTCTCTGACCTCCTTGACAAAATCTGAAGATACTCTGAAAATGATCAAAATACCAGGGTATTTCACAAGCGATCAGGCAGAATGAGCAACCACAAAATAAACATTGAAAGGCAGAGAACAGACTTAGTTTCAAAGCCACTGCTGTGATCCCTGTAGTGCTGCAAAGTTACAAGAAAATTATATGTATAGCAGAGATTTTTTTCAGTTTTGCAAACTGCACTGGTTCAGAATTTAAAAAAAAATAGGTGTTTTTATTAACACTTGAGAGATGCTAGTACCTTAGTACTGCAGCTAATCTGTGGGAATTAAACATCTGCTAGAGTTATAAAATTAAAATTAATAAGGTACTTAAACGTTTCTTTTTGAAACAGTAGGATTTGGTTGTTTAAATTCTCTTATCATTTAAACTGTCTATTGTGTATTCAGTCTGTGAAATGTTTGTTGCTGCAAGTTTGTCATTCATTGGGTTCTCAGATAATTTCTTAGCTGAGCTGGGAGATTTGAAAGTACCAGTATCAATGTTTTGTTTCACACATATCATCTATGAACAGACATTTATAATCATTTTAATGTTGTATAGTAGGGCTTTCAAATTTTCCCATTTACTCCAGTGTAATGGTACAATATATTGGATGCTCTTCTGTTTTACCTTCAGTCATTTTATGCATAGACTAGAACTAAGCATGTAGCTTCCTTAACAAAATCCATCTAACCCATAGTTTAATAAAGAATATCCAAATAAAAGTATAATGTGGTTATGTGAGGGTGTTGTTTATATGTTTATATTGTTCTAATTGCAGGAAACACCTTTTAGGTTTTAAAAGATATATACTTCACTGAGTTTAGAGATAGCAAATGCACAGCCAACCAAAAATCTATTTAAAATATCAGATATACTGTTGCTCTTCGTGTGTGTTCTGCATGCTCTTCACTAATGGAGCGGGGTCAAGTTGGAGGCCTGTGATCAGTGGTGTCCCTCTGGGGTCAATACTCAGCCCAGTCCTGTTCAACATATTCATAAATGACCTGGGCGAGGGGACAGAGTGTATCTTCAGCAAGTTCGCTGATGATACCAAACTGGGAGGGCTGGCTGACACTCCAAAAGGCTGTGCTGCCATCCAGTGTGACCTGGACAGGCTGGAGAGCTGGGCAGAGAAGAGCCTAATGAGGTTCAACAAGGACAAATGTAAGGTCCTGCACCTGGGGAGGAAGAACACCAGGCACCAATAGATGTTAGGGGTGGATTTTCTGGGAAGCACTACTGAGGAAAAG
>BJBW01002888.1:103724-166806 GCA_004320125.1 Scolopax mira
GGTCGAGGGAGGTCATTCTCCCTCTCTACACTGGTGAGGTCACAACTGGAATACTGCATCCAGTTCTGGGCTCCCCAGTTCAAGAGGGACAGGGAACTACTGAAGAGATTCCAGTGTAGGGCAACAAAGATGATTAAGGGATTGGAGCACCTTCCTTATGAGGAAAAGCTCAAGGAGCTGGGACTCTTGAGCCTGGACAAGCAAAGGCTGAGGGGAGACCTTATTGATGTTTATAAGTATCTAAAGAGTGGTTTGAAGGAGGAGAGAGCCAAACTCTTTTCCATGGTTGCCAGCGATAGGACAAGGGGCAACGGGCTCAAGCTGGAACATGGGAAGTTCCATTCAAATATGAGGAAAAACTTCTTTACGGTGAGAGTGACAGAGCACTGGAACAGGCTGCCCAGGGAGGTCGTGGAGTCCCCTTCTCTGGAGATCTTCAAGACCTGCCTGGATGCAGTCCTGAGTGATGTGCTCTGGGTATTCCTGTTTTAGCAGGGGAGTTGGACTAGATGGTCTCTAGAAGTCTCTTCCAACTCTGACAATTCTGTAATTCCATGATTCTGTGATTACCCAGGCCCTTACCTCCTTATCTCAGCAACTGTATGTCAGGCTGCAGGGAAAGAATCCTCCTTGTAGCAGAAAGAATCATTAGTATCCCATGGGATCACTGCATCCCCTCACCAAAGGCAAAATTTCATTATATTTTACTTCTTTCCTCTGGAAAGAACCTCCTCGCCTCTCGGCAGGCACACTGCAATAAGGCACTGTGCTGCTTGCTGGTGTTCTTTTTGTGGTTGGTTTGTAGTAGGAATATTGTTCTTGTAGGACTTCTCCATTATCTTAAGAAAAGAAAAGTAATAGTGAAATTTCATAGAACAAAATGTCCTTTTGGAAAATTAACAGTGGGTAACTGGACAGGTGATTTTCCCTCAATCCTGTTTTAAAGGGATAGGGAAAAATAGGTAGTTTTTCCTATTTTTTCACTAGTATGTGCAAGTGTCCTAAGTCCTAATATTTATTTGAGGCACTTGGAATCTCCTGATTTAGGCAGGCTAACCTTTCGTTTTTCTTTTATTTTTATGTTGCTGGCTGATGTAGTGGCTTCTAACCTGCAAATTGCCTGTTACTTGCTTGGTGTCTAACATTCTTGGTGCACAGAACTGAATTGGATGGAGACGTATTGCTAGGGAGCAGAAGCACTAATTTGTAAATGCAATGCTAAGTCAGTAATGCTAAGGAAGGCTATCTATTCCTGTAGCTTTACAGATTATGAGATGTCATCTCCTCATGTTTCTGGTTGTGTCTCATAAAGAACAGAGAAATTGGGAAACAGAGAATTAAGCTTCATTTCAGATGCTTGCCCTACAGTGGGACACAACTAATTTGGTTTATCAAAGTGGAAGAAAGTATTGGAAGCTTGATACATGTAGATTTTAGCTAAAGCTGATACACTGTAAAATCATGCATGCTTATATTTAAATATTTTATTTCCTTTGTAGCTGTAACTTAGTTCTATTTAAAAAATTGGAAAACAATTTTGGCAATGGCTATTCAAATTCTGTTTTTGCTTTCAAGAGTGTCTTAAAATGCCTCTTTTTCTCCCTACACCAGCCTTTGAAGAGCATTAGAAAAGCTTCTGGGAGAGCAGAAAAAGGGAGCAAAGGTGATGCTTTCTGCATGCATTCTCAATACTGATAATCAAACCAGAAAAACAGACCCCCTGCTAAAGTACAGTTTTTATAACATAAGTTCAGTTCATATTTCTAATGCCCTGGAATTTGTTTTCAAAATATACTTCTGATCATGGAGAAGAAACACTTAAGTCAAGTGGGATTTTCTTTTCTCTTAGTTTGAAGTTTTCTACAATTTCATCTTGCTTACAGTTTAAAGCCAGAAAATGCTGTTAAAAACTCAGGTTTGACCTTCTTTTTTTATTACAACAGCCACTATATTTTAGGTTTTGCATTTAGCAAAATAGTTGGCATTGGCAACAACATTCCCATCCTCAGAAGTTATTTTTTGGGGGATGTATCTGTAGCCTGAGGTCCACCCAATGATACAAAGTGACTGATACATGACAACCCCATTGACTACAAGGGGAGCCTTGTTTCAGAGAAGGTCAGAAGATTTCTGTCTGTCTGATGGGTTTTTCATTTATTTCTGTAGTCATTACCAAGGCTCATTGGTTTGGTTCAGGCTGTGGGACTGGAGGAAGTTTGAGCAGGATCATCCATTACTTTGACAGGCTCTTGTCAGAGTTAATTATCTGTTCAGAAAAAAATTGAGCAAAATATGTACCTGTTATTGGAATACACATACATGCCCTGATGTTTGTCTTTATGAATGCATAATGGGGTGCCAAATATAGCCACCAAATGTAAAATCATATTATTTTTTTTTGGAAAACCAGACAACAGGATGACACTAAATACATGGAATAGCTAAGGCAGATTTATCTGGGACTGTGATATGGGGTGGTTCTTCCCCTTTCCCTAAGTACACTGTTAATCACCCAGTAGGGAAGCAGCTGCCCGCTGCCTGGACAGCTGCATCCAGCCTTGGGAAAGGTTAGCTCAGATCAAAGGATGTTTACTGAGAGGTGAATGGAAACTCTCCTTTACACCATCTTTTGTGCCTGTATCTTTTTTTTTCTTTTTTTTTTTTTTTTTTGCTTAGGAGTTTAGCACTGAGGTGCCATACTGAGAAAGAACTACTCCCGTACATGTCCTTATACATACTAAAGCTGGAAGAAAAATCACCTATAAAGCTGCTGATTAAAAATTAGTTCCCTCATCGTCTTGGGGCTAGATTTTCAACTTCAAAAGACATTACTTCATTCATCTCAGGATTATATAGTTTAAGAGAAACACCCAAATGGAGAATTAACTCATATTAAACTAATAAAGCAGGCAATAGAAATCAAATCAGTTTAAAGATCGCAGTTGCTTTGAATACAATTAGCATTAACACAGATCCCATTAAATATTATATATTACTTGCATAGAGGGTCTAAGTGAGGAGAGGGAAGAAGGAAAACAAAGGAAACCTCATGAAAATTAAGTAAATTGATTAGATTCATAAAGACTTGTGTATGGTTTTTATTACTTTTCTTTTAGCATTCATTTTTCCAGCTTATATAAACACTGCTCTGATGTTCCTATGTCATGGGCTAATTCTCTTTGTCTTGCAGCAATGTGACTTTTGCTTCAGGCCAATATACTCTAACAGAGAAGATGATCCATTTGTTTGGTTTGCTCTCTGGACTCCCTCCCCCCCTGGCCCTGCCCTGTTATCCATGAATGCTAACATACTTTTGTGTTACTTCCCACATTAAAAAGGGATTCTGAAGAGCCTGATGTTTTTGGCTCTAAGCCAGACTGCAGTTTGAGGGTGGTGATGACAAGTAATAGCCTATACTGGTTTAATTCATTCTTCTCTGTTTATTGCTTGTTTAATAAAGGAACTTCTTCTCTGAAGATTTTCTTTAGACACAATATCATCATCATCTGCAATATTGTAAATTATGAAATGAATTATTGTAGACTTCTTTTACTCTTTACAACCACCAGACATAGCCCAGGCTGACAAGCTCTTCAGTCTTTCTGTCACCTTCTTACTTAGCTTTAAAAAACTCACTTGAGTGCATTTGCCGCGGTTTTGCCTTCCATTTGACAATGAAGGTTATCACGCTCTCTCTGGATTTATATTTTTAAAGTGTCATCTTGCAGTGATCAGTATGACAGCATGTTTCATACAGTGGCCCATAAAACCTTTGGAGAAAACCCAAGAGGGGATTAGAACTTGTGAAAGACAAAGTTGGGGGAGGGAAGAAATTGAAGGATTCTTTTTTTATTTCCTATTTCATACAGGAAAAAAAAAAAAAAGGACAAATCCTCCTCTTCCCCCTTGGAGTTTATTTGATGATCGGTGCCACTTGCAGTACTTCCATAATCCCCTAGATAGCACAACTTTTCAATCAGAGTGAAACATAATATCATTTTATTGCACATAAGCTTAAATCCCTTAGACAGGGAGACACTGATTCTTTGTATAGAGAAATCTGAAATGAATGCGAATTGCTTGGATTAATGGAACAGAAGACATTGGTAAATAATTTCATTCAAGATTAAACAGTACTAAAGCCCTCTAGCTGGTATTGTATGATACATAATGATACAGCAAGTATAATGCAGGCTGGATATTTGACAGTGAGATGTGTCATAAAACACAGTATTTGGTTTACATACACTACTTCATATGAAGTATGTCTTCATATGAAGACATAATATGCTACATTATAAAAATACCTATATATATTGATTCTTTAGCTATGGGAAACTGCAAAAAACAGCTTGAGAAGAGTTAAATTAGTCACTGCTTTCTGACACACAGGCTTTATTGCATTTGACCTCTGTGGGCATTATTCTGCAACGGTCATCATGGTTATTGCTGGGATTAAGTAGCAGGAGCAGGCATACAGAAATTCAATATGTATTTTCTAATACTCCAGCCTCGGTTGCAGATTTTCAATCATTTCTGGTGTCTGGCATGTAAATGTCTCCAGGTCAAATTCTGTTCTCTGTTACACCAAAGCCCATTCAGAGTCAAGCAGAGTCAGTGGGAGCTGAGAGGCAGAGCTGGTTATTTAGCCTAACAAAACAGGAAAGAGAATGCTTCCTGCTGCCATTAGTGAAAAGGTTCATTTTATTCCCTTCATGTGTTGGATGGAGAAGTTAATCACGTTTTACAGCTGTTTTCTAGCAGAAAGTTGTAGTCCCCCATTTTGGAATGACGGTTGTGTCAAAGGGAGAAAGGGAGTTTGAAGGCTGACAAATGATGCTACAAGGGACTGTTACTCACTCTGTGAACCTGGCTGAGTAATAACTGCTGTGGATCAACTGTCTTGGAGGATACATTTTTCTGACAAAATTCCAACACAAAGATACAAGAAAGAGGGAAAAAAGACTCAAATCATTCACGGTTAAGGCAGTATCTCAGGAATTTCTGTAAGAAACTATAGCTGACTACTAAGTATCTCACATCCTGACTAACCTGAGAGGTAGATCTCACACATTACAGAATTGTTTTGGCATTTTATTTTCTCCACTGCCATAAAACCATCTTTATAAATCAGTGGGCTTAGTGGTTGGATAAAGTCTGCTCACTGTAAATTTTAAGGGCAAGTTCTGAAGCAATGGCTAATTTTCCAGGCATCTGAAGGAGGCAGCCTGCTGGGTCATTGGGTCTCACTGCTGAGAATAGCAACAGATGTGAACAGAATAATGATCGATGAAGAACTCACCCAGCCAAAATATAGCTCAAATAGCTCTACCATTAAACTTAAACTGTTAGTCAGATTCATTCTGTCTTCTGTAGGTTAATCAGCAAACTGAAGCAAATGTTGGCATCCCAGATATGGTCAGGGTTTCATAAGCAGGATTTTTGCTCTTTGGTTTTGTAAAATAATTCATAAAGTTTTCTTCATCTAGCAGTGTTACTGTACTGAGCGCGTTTAGGTTTTGTCAATCTAATGTCTCAGCAGTTCACAAAGAAATTTTTCTCCATATGAGAGAAATATTTATATTTTGGTTTTAATAGAAAGGAAATGAGGGGTGGAATAATTATAGGAAAAATGGTGAAAGAATATTCTGATCATTTGTCTCCATGTGTATATTACAGAGCATCAGAGATGCTTATATTGTACCTCACTTTTCTCCTTCATCTATAATATCTATAAAGGTGATCTCTCTTTATAAAATCTATTTCTAGTCCTGCATCAGATTTTACCAGCAAAAAGGATAACCATTTATCTATTCTTATGGAATTATAATATAGTGGAAAAGTCAGGATACAGAAAAAAGCCCTGGTGTGTGACCATCTGTCTTGAGGAAGATTGGCCTCCTATACCTGCAAGCAATGGCTTCCCTTGGACATCATCACAGATTTGTCTTTCAAAATTTAAAACTTCCAGGCATTTTGAGAAAGGATTAAACTAAACTATCTCTGAATCAAGGAGCATTGTTCTGTAAGATATGGAAACAGCAATGGTTTTCTGAACTTTCTTTTCAATTCTTTTCAATTTTGCTTATATTCTTCGACTTTTTTTGGATAGAGTCATTAAAATCTTATATTGCAATAGTGTGAAATGGAAAATAATAAGTAATGCATTCCTTTTCAAAGATACCTCTTCTAGTATGAATAATTCCAGGTTAACTGATGAGAAAAATTTACTTGCTCAGTTCCTCTTTGAAGTGATCAGCACAGGAGCAATATAGGAAGCACTCTTGCAAATACAGTTTGCATCACTTATTGTTTACTGTATATCTTTAAAATAATTCTCTTTGTTCAATAAGTGACTCTCTACTGGGTGTAGCAGAGGCTTATATTATCAGCTAAAAAAAAATTAATCAAATAGTTTGAAATTTTATGTTGAACCCATGAAGAGTGCATAAAACCACCTGTGATCAAAATGCAAAATAACCTAGATTCAAAATTTAGGTGTTTTACCTCCCAGCAAGTCATTTAAGTATTATGTTATTGCACCATAATGTCTTTGGGATTATATAACTGTACATTTTATATATTTCAGCATTTTAAGGGGTCTCCCAGCATTTACTCACAACACAAAATTTAACTATTGTCTATGAAATGCTCATAAACATACTTCAGTTTTATGCAGTGTAATTTGAACTAGAAAGAACCGAGAGAAATGATCAATGAGCTCCTGTGTCTATTTGTGGCTGCAATAAAGCCACTTTAATATTGCAGACTTGCAGAATGCATAATAGAAATGTGATCACCTAACGATGAATGAACACACCAGCAACATTAACACTTCAGGGAAGGGCAGTGAAAATTATTAGATTCAGGGGATGCTATTCATGTGGGGAGTTTTCCATGAGAAGAGATTAAAGCAAGGCATCCTCAAAAGGAAATAACTTTGCACATGAGGAAACATTTTGTAGTGCTTGAAATTAAAAGAGCTACTGCTGTAGAACAGAGCTTACAGTTCCTCTTCATATGGAAGGACTAAAGTGATGGCCTCTTCTGTTTGAAATGAAGGTACTTAGTTCTTTCACTGGAAGAATTTTAATTCACTGGAAGAATTTTAATTCACTGTAAATTTCAACTGACACGAGTGCAAAAGATTGGTCTTCTCTGGCTACACAGAGTTGATGCAACTTAATTGTCTTTTTTCTGTCCTTGATGAATGAAGTTGGAAGCGATTTACTTTCTCTCACTCTGTGAGTGTTGTCCAATCAATTTTCTCCAAGACTGTAGGGCTTCTAGTAGGTGTAAGTCTTGCTTTGATACTCTGGTAGCCTGTGTTATGTCACTATGCAACGTAAAACCTAGTTGGCAGATCACACAATAGTGTTGGGGATTAGATTCTCAAGTAGGAAATCTGTCGCCATCTTCCTCCTTAAAAGGGCCTTAAAAAGTGAAAGACAACTGCTGGCCATGCTGAACAGGAGTCTATTCGGAGACCAACATAACACAAAATAAGCTTTGCTGTTTTGAATAAATCTCCAGATTTTTGCCCCATGCTGTCACAAAAGAACAGTTCTGTCTCATTTGGATTGATATTGTCTTCATTCTCCAAGATGTATATTACATTGGTTTTAATCATCTGATATATCTTATATATACCTTTGTGAAACCTAAGCCTTTCTTAGATCTGCTGTTTTTTCACCAATTAGCCACCCTAGTGGCAGGTTTTGCAACTATCCTATTTTTAGCTGCGCTGCTCCTCTTTCTCTTCTTCTGTAGCAGTGTTTTCATTGAGTGTGCCCAGCACTACATGCCTAGAGTGCAGACTGATGCTCAGCAGCCTGTCAAAGTGCTTTCTCCATGCTGACACCTCCCGCTTCATATTGGTGAACAAAACAATAAAGGTCATTTTGCATTTTGCAGTTAATGTAAAGGGAAAGTCCTTTTATCTTCATGGGAGAAATGAAACATTTACAGCAGGAGCAGAATAAACACATAACCTTATAATGTCCCCTGAACCCATTTGGCAGCCACATTAAAATGAAGCAGGGAAGGAAGGGGTGCTTGAAAGGGACCTTTCAGGGTCACTTTTCCTTTTCATGTTATGCTTAGTTGAGTTTAATATGAACTCATGCATGCAGCCAGAGGTACAAAGAAGTAAGTGGCAGACTTTAAGCAGTGAAAATACTCACATAGGCAGTTACTGTGATTGGTTTTTGACAAGGCTTTCTTTTGGGGTGATAGTTGTGGGGGGTGAGGGATGGTTACAGACTTGCATATCTAGCAGTCTTCACTTGTTGAAACCTTTCAGTGAATCGGACTAGCCTCAGGCTTTTTAAGGCTTTATATCTGTAAGATACATACAGATTTAAAGGAGTTGTCCTTGTTTACTAAAATACATTGATACTCTTGCATAGAGTGATTGTGGAAAAACGTACCATTTGCTGACAATTGCTTTAGAAACATAACCTCTTCCACATTCCTTTTGTTTTTTTCTTCATTTTAGAGGGATATTGGTACACAGCTTTCACTTCACAGCTACAGATGTTACATGAGTCCATCAAGTCAGTCCTGAGTATATGAGTCTTATGCAATTCCCATAGACATATGAACATATTCTGCAAATTGGAGGGTTGATGAGTTAGACATGGAGTGAAAACCCAGCACACGTGACTAAAGGTGATGCAAGAGTTTCTAAGGGGTTGTCTTGCAGGTAAGAGAGTCAAGCTAAAAAGAATGTGTCAGCTGAGCCCTCTGAGCCCGGCCTGGTCTTGCCATCCTGCAGTGTAACAGAAATCCACTCTATCCTCTTCCATGCAATACAGATACAACTCTGCCAGGTCTGACTCCCACTGGCTTTTCCTGTATCTTTCACTCAGAACTTTCGATCAGCCGCAGATCAACACGTGCATTTCACCTCTCTTCATCTCTGTAAATAATTCACATGAGAAAATGACAAATGTTTTTAGCACTTTGCTATACCACCCTGGCAGGAACTCAGAGGGGATTAATAAGGTACTGTTGAACATTTCTGGGCTCACAGGTTTCCAAAAGATTATAGCAGTAGTCAGTGCCGATTTAAACTTAGTTTAAAAGCTGCCCATGTCTATGCCATCGAGAGAAATCAGGCTTCAAGAGTTGCTTGTTAAACAACCATTATAAATTATATCATATATAAAATACATAGAGTGAAAGCAATCACCCAGCTTTGGTGTTTTACTGGTTTTTATGGTCAGTGCCAATATTCCAGATTTATCAGTCAGAGACAAATGTCAGAATTTTGGCCAGTGAGGCAGGAAAAGAGAAATTGGACCTGATCAAACTGCAAGGTTTTGCAAAAAGCCAAGTTCCAGGTGTTTTATGCATGGTTGTGCTATGTATGTTGTCTAATACTCTAAGCTGGTACAGGGATCCAGGAGACTTCTTTGGCTGTAGATGACATCATCAGATGAAGACTTTGGGACAAGGAACAAATTTCAAGAGTGGCACAGTCTTTCCTCTGAATTAAGAGTTGCCCCCAGGAAAGACCCCCACTGTTGGGAAGCAGCAATGGCCAGCAACACAATTGAGCTACCAATTTGAAGAGGACAGATGTGGGATGTAGGTAGCCATATCCTGTTACAGAGACAGGAAAGCTCTTCAAAATGATTAAGTCCATCATTGTGGTATCCATGTGTGTATTGCAAATGCTTCTCTTTGTGGGAGATGAGATATTACCAAATTTGTCCTAGATATTAAAACCCTAAATAAATCACATAAATCTACTTAGGAAGCAATTTTTTCTACAGATATTTCTTCTAATGATGTCTTGATACATGTCTTGGGGATAGGTAGTACTTGTTTTTTTTTCAGATACCAATATAAAGATCTAGCCTCCCCACTATGTATTTTCAAGATTTAATGGTACGTTTAATTGCTGGTCAGATGAAAAACTCCCAGAAAGAGACTCGAGACAAATATCTACAGTGGATTACAGAATAATGTAATCATAGAATGGTTAGAGTTCCAACCCCTCTGCCATGGGCTGGGACACTTCCCACAAGACCAGGCTGCTCAAAGCCACATCCAACTTGGTTTCGAACACTTCCAGCCATTTTCCCCTGTGCAACTTCCTTACTTGTGTCTGAAGTTAACAAGTTCTGTTAAGCCTTTTCTATGTCACTTTGTTTCAGTTCTTCAGAAGGCCAAACCTCTGTTTCAGTTTCCTTCTTTTTGGGGGAAAGAGGGGCAGGCAGCAGGAGGAGGGAAAGGGTTGGGAGAACCAGTCAGTTTACTCTTGAATGGAACCATGGGTTGACCAATATTCTTGTAAACTGGCAACATATATAACGCGGACCAATAGGAACAGATCTATACAGCTAAACAGTTGGTGTTGAGAGCCTAATATTTAAGTGTACTGTGCTTTGACCTAACTCTAGACTATTGTTATGGACTGACTGTTCCCTCACGGTGGAGTTCAGTAGGGATGCACATGGACTGTTTCTTCCTCTTTACTCTCTTCTGAAAGTCATCCAGCCAGGTGCTTTCTGAGACCAACCCCAGTGCAAAGTGTACTATTATATATTTGGTCAATCAGGGGATTCATTTCAGAAATGCATTCCCTGATCAGAACTATAATGCTAATGCAGATGCACCTGCAGTGTTGTCAGCTGAAGGCCGCAAATTGGTGGGAGGAGTGAGATACATTAGAACCTTAATTTCTTGCCTAATTTTTTGCTTCGCCTGATTCTCAGTAATGAAAGTTTCTAATTATAGCCTTCCTTCTCGCACTTTTTTCTTTCCATCATTTCACTCCCCCTCCCAGGTAAAATAAAATGTGTATCAGTCTTCCAAGACTGGGAAACCTATTAGGCAGATCAAAAAAACTGAAATCAGCATATGTATCTTTGAATGTTATGCCAGGACTCTGAACTGTGTAAGATTTCCCCTCCTTCAGTAATAATATTTACTTTTTTAATCATAAAATATATCAACATCTGTGCTATAAAAGATCAGGGTGGAAAGGAAGACTAGTGAAGGGGAGAGTATTCTTTAGAAGAGTGTAGAAAGATGAATGTGTAATCTGCTGTGAGAAGATGTTAGTGTTAGCTCTGAATTAGCCTCTCATTTTACAGAATGTCCCCATAGCAATTCTTTTTAAGCATGGAAGTTTCAGACCTGTCTAACAATATGAGGACTTACTGTGAGTTCTGTTTTTAATAGCTTCAGAAGAACAGCGCCATTTAGATCGGCTTTTAACATGTTCTTAAATTGCTATTTTATTACTCTTGCTGACATTCCAGAGGCATGAAATTACCAAATCACATTAAGAAGACAGTAGGTGGAAGCAGAAAGCTAGTTAAATAACATCAGACAGGACAAAAAATTTGAGTCCTTGTCTCTAACTTTCAAGGACATGCTTATTTTAAAAAGAAAATTCCTGTTAATTTTTTTTAACACTATAAATGCAAATACCTGCAGATTTGTTTATGATATTAGGTTATTTTTCTATAGAAATTGACCTTGATTTGAAATTTTGGGTTGCTTCTTTGTAGTTATACATACAGATACACACACACACACACATATGAAAAATATATAGGAAAGACTTCACTCATATAATGATTTTACCAGTAACATCATCGCAAAAGAGAGTAGTTCATTCAAATATGCTCAACATTGGTACAAATCTTTCCCCTCTGAATTTCATGAGAAGATTCTCAATAACTGAAGTGAGAGCATTTCTGATAATTTATGGAAACTTCATCTGCATAACAATAGCAGAGATGGATATTGCAATAAATTAAATGAAGATAAATCATCAAGTTATGATGGCTCAAGTTCTTTTTCTGTGAAATGACTCTCAAGTTTCTTGGTTTTAAGTAATTTCAGGAAAATCTACTGCTGTGTCAAGCCAGATAATGACATAGAAAAAATAATTTTAAAAGCAGGTTGCAGAAAAGAATCATAAAATCATAGAGTGGTTTGGGTTGGAAGGAACTTTCAAAGATCATCTAGGCCAACCCTCCTGCATGAGCAGTGACAGCTTCTACTAGACAAGGTTGCTCAAAGCTACATGCAGCCTGATCTCCAACACTTCCAGGGATGAGGCATTGACAACTTCTCTGGACAATCTGTTGTAGTGTCTCAACACCCCCATATCATAAAAAATTTATTTAGAGAATTCCTATGGTGGAATGATAGTAGAATTTTACTCAAAATATCAAATTATTTTACTAGATATCAAATGCAATAATTCTTGACAGCATTCCTGTGCCTGTGTGTGCAGTAAGTCAACATGTATTTGCCTCAATTCATGTATTTTAAAAACTCTGCAACTAGTAAGTATCAAGCAAGTTCAAGATGAGTCGTAACTAGTATACGCTTGGCAATATGCTATAATCATTAGTTGTTTTACTCCTGAATTTACACAGTTCTCCTCAAGTCCTAGTTGTTCAATCAAAAGCATATATGTCTCTTCCTTCTCTTTTTCACCTCCATCAGTGCAAATGACAATCTTTATTCTCCTAATTTTCTATAAGGGAGTTAAATGGTTGGTTTGGAATATAAAGAAATTTCACAGAAGAGCACATACAATATGATAACTTATGGCTTTTCAGCCCTTACTACTCTAAAAGGATTACACTGTTCAACTCTTTTTACAGGCTTGTGTACCACTCTTCTCAAATAAAATCAGTATCTCCTTTTAAAGGCACTTTCAGTACGTTTCAGATTTCCACAATATGACTGGGTTAATCAATAGAAACTGCCAATGTGTTACTAAATCTGTAGTTACAATATAATGAATCATTTGATTCATTAATGAATGTTGAATGAGAAATGATTTCTTTTAAGTGTTGCTGAGTGTTACATCCACACTATGAAGGCTACATAAACAGTTATCTCCATGTTCTGGACCTTGACTTGTCTCCTCAGATTTACTGGGTTTTGCTAATGGAAACTACATTTTTATTGCACATTCTGTTTAAGAGAGACATCGTACAGGATGTCTCTCTTATTGAGCAAAGAACAAGAGGGAGGGACTCAGAAGATGTTGAAAAAGAGATATAAACGAGATGAAATACATGAGGCATAAAAATCTTTTTTTTCTCATTTTTCTTTTTGCCTTTTTATGGTGGATTAAGTACATTTTACATAGAAGGATATTAAAGATCATGCCAAATATCAAACAGTCTTATTTCTGGAGAAGTATTCTTATTTTCTACAGGAGGGTGGTATTTCCAAAGATAAAAGTATTTCACCTAGTGACAGAATAAACCATACAAAAAAAAATGGAGGGATCTTGAGCTGTGTCCTCTCTTTGTATTGAAGAGGAGCCTAGAAGACTTCTTTACAGGTTGCATGCCCGTTGTTAACAAGGACCATTTCCATCCATGAAGTTGAGTACTTCATACAACTAGCATTTATTCATCCTGGTCTACTCTCTATATTAAATTTCCACTTTTCAAGCTAATTTATACCTGCATATAAAGCTTTATGTAAAGCTTTATAAATGTAGAAGAAATTGTTTGTTAGGAATGGGTGTTTACATGCAGATCTCAGTTTTTTAGTCCTATTTCAGGAAGTGAATACTGGAACATAGACAGCCATGTCTCTTCAACATAGAAATTGGATGCCAAGTGAAATCTCAACTTTCTATTAACAGCCTTTTCAGCTACATAACTGTTCAAGAAAATATTTTTATAATAGAATAATATTTTTACAATAGAAAATTTAAATATTTTTAATCCTCATCATTGCAAAACTAGCTGGACCATTTGCATTCAGCCTTTCCAAATAAATTCAGGCTTGGTCAAGAGCCCCGGGGGCAAAAGATACAACCAAGTAAAACAGAGAATATTTACAATCAATGAATTTTTAATTAAATGCAGCTGCTGCCTTTTCCTTCACCAATAATGACATTGTACAGATCTTTCTTTAAAGACTTACACTGATGGGAAACATACTCAAAGACTCATCAGCTAAATGTTAAAATAAGCTGGCTGGTGATCATCGACAGATTCTGTTACTTATTCTCTACTGCATTTTTAAATGATGATGTCATGTATCAGTGTTAAAGAGGAGGCATTAGCTGCATTCAGAAACACATGCAATAATTTGATTACTTAAAGCAGTCACACCTTGAAGTTCAGTTCCAAGACAGAAGTGCTAGAGGGACAAATCCAGTCCCCAGAAGGCTGCATTCAGGGAAGGAAAATACTCTCTCTGTGTGTATGTGGTTGGGAATGAAGAGGCAGAGCTACAAACATCTCTTTGCTCTTAGTTTAATGGTGCAGTTATATTACTATAGTGTCCTGCACGCAGTGCATCTTAATATATTTGTGAAAAATCCCTCCAAAACTCTTTAGGGTTAGAAGATTATATCAGTGGGAGGAGAGCTTAACTAAATAGTGACTATTTGATGATTCAGCAGCAATTTGATTTCACAGCTCTTCCCTGATGCTGTAATGGTGATGGTGATGGTGATGACAACCTCCTAAGTGGCAGGTGTGTGGCTGGTTGAATCACTGAGTTGCCAGGTGAGCACACTACATAGCATAGGGGGAATGAATGGAAGATCAAAAGGTTTTTTGCAAGGACTCAAGGGAGAGGAGGAATCCAAGCTCCACCTCCCACAAAAATAGGACTGCCAGAAGCTACAGTCAAGACAGGTGGATTTCCTCAGTGGTGGAAGCTGAAAGATGGTAAACTCTGGCCACCAGAAGCGTCTTTACCTGCAGATGTGGAAAAACTGTAGAGATATGGCCAAAGAACAAGTTCTGGCAGGACAGGCATCTGGGAGAGACACACCTGTCTGATGAATTAGCTCCAATGCAACAGGGCAAGCCCACTCTTCTGTTACAGGAGCTAAGGACAAGTCATCTGCCAATGAGAGCTGCTGTCCTAAGAGGTTTGCAGCTTGCCTTCCATACTGGTATTTCTGCTTAGTCTTCCTTAAAATGTTTAGGAGCTAAGTATACTGAGTTTGTTTAAGCAGAGGAAGGAGATAACACTGCAGAAAGGTTGTGGAGAAGGAGGAAAGGAAGAAGGAAAACTTTTCCTAGGAAGTGACAGCACAAGAGGTACCCAGTGGAAGGAGAAGAGAAAACTGTCACCAGTTACAATAATAGAAACTTACATGTAGTTGAATCTAGTGGACATCTGGAAGCAGAGGAATTCTCCTTCCTAGTCAGCTAAAGACAGTTTTGGAGGGATGTAAGACCCAGGGTTTATCCCCGCCCTGTCATTGTTCCTCTGATATTCACTGAGTATTTCTGCTTAATTCAGTTAGCCTTTAGTCAGATAATCCCTTGTTGAATTTAAAAATAAAAATCTTCACAATGAGCGTGGCTAAGATCTGGAAAGGGCAATCCAGAAAATTATGAAATCTTCCTCTTTGAAGATCCTCAAAATTTGGCTGGAGAAGAACCGGAGTAAGCTGCTCTAGATTTGAAGTTAGCACTGCTTTGAGCAGGAGGTCTGACTACCTGACCTCCGAAGACCTCTTCCAAAGTTGGATTTTTTTTTATCTCTGCAAAAAGTGGCTGTTTGTAGCAGTGACTGTGTACTTAAAGGGAAGTACTTGAATTATATTATATCTTTTCAACCCTATTGAATCAATTCTAGAACATAATGAACTACAGGTAAGTGCAGACCTGTAGTGCCTGAACTCTCTACTACCTGATTTCATAGTAATACAGTCACTCTCTCAAAAATGTGGACTCATCAGTCAAACAATAATGTTTACCAGTGTATGGCATGCTGTTGAGCTCTAATGGTCTTTAAGTATCAAAAAAGCCATAAGGGATAGTATTTCTATTATCATTGAGGCACAATATTGGGAGAGGCTGCATTATTGAGAGGTGAACATAGGCTTTCTCTTTATTGCTTCCCTGGATATAAACGGATGCAATCTATCACAATTTAAATGAATAATTTCAGAATGTAGTGGCCTCTAAAATGATTTAAAGTCAAGGAGCTAATAGTAGAATCAACTTGGCTCTCACATTCATGCCCAGAGTCCATGCTCTGCTTGCTGTGCTCATGTTGCTTTTCAGCACACACGAGGAATGCTCAAGCAGAAGCTCCCAGCAATACACGTACGAGGAACAAGTACTAAGCTGTTTTTTTTTTTTTAAACTGCTGAATAGTTGGAAATCCTAATGAAATGAAAGCTGAGTGCTCCTTCTTTTCTTTTTTTTTAAATTTATGTTTGGTCTGATTGGGAGACAATAAGCCCTTAAGCACTCCTCAGCTGCATTGTGCTGAAGGAACACACACCACTCTGACGTTTGCTTCTATCCATGAGAAAGAAAAAACAAAACTTTCTTTCTGAGCAGCTAAATATAGTTCATCTGGCCAAAGCAAAGGGTTGCACAAACCTTAATTTATTTGTTTCTTTTGGTGAGGTTTTTTTTCCTCCATTTGGGGGAAAATTTGGGTTTTGTTTCATTCCTGACATTTCTTTTCCTTCTCTGTTGGAAATATCTAAAATTCAAAAATTACTTTTGTCCTCTTTTCATCAAATCTTTATCAAAAAATTCATCAAAAAGACAAATTTATTCTTAAATAGAAAGCCACTAGCTTTTGTCTTAATCAGTTTTCCACACTTCTTCCTCTTACTCCCTTACCCCCCCTTACCACTTAGATGCTGTATTTTTATTCCATCGTTATTGTTTTTCTCCTATGCTTATTTGGAATTATGAAGAAATCAATGAATTGTTTAGGAGTGATCAAGTGCTTTTGTTTTGCCTGAATGCTTGTTTCTTAGGTACTGGGAAAATCAAGGGCAAGTCTTTGTTTGCAGCCCCTTGGAGTGGTTTAGAACTGAAATCCAACTAGAAAGTTGGATTTCAGTCAGTAGTTCTAACTAAATTCTAACACAATAATAATGGACAAAATTATTTCTAAAGGACCGGAATTTACAGATGGGGGGCAGTAAATGTAATATTCAGTGTTGAAATGAAGACAGAAAATAAGAATATGAAGCATCAGTAAGGGTTATTTGTAAACAAACAAGGGAAATTATAACCTTCTTCCTCTTGTGGAATCATTTACATTTCATTGTTTCTGTTTAGATTTTTTTTCTAAGGTATCTATAAACCTATCACTTCATTTCAGACAGGCACAGACAGTTGCCTGTGTCATTCCTGTCTGGCCCACATTATTGGCAGTGTAGAACTGGTTCTTTATTGGTTTTTTCAACACCTTTAATCTGGACTCTCAGATTGCAGACAAAGTGCAGGAACTTCAGTCTCTTTCTGTAAGCTTCCACGGCACAGCTTCTCAACAGTCATAGGTCTCTTGTCAGATAGTAAATCTTTAGACCTCACTTACAGAAGACCATGATGAACAATAACTAAATGGCAAAATTAGATAGTTATCCTTTCATTGTCTGTTGTACTGTATTTTTCTAGTGCCTTAATAAATATTCAACATTTCTGGGAAAAACATCTCCCAGAATGCATTTTTTCATATCCAGTTGTCCTGAACTCCATGTACAATGAGTACAGAGAACTGAACTCTGATACATATAGATATAGTTACAGAAACTGTTTTCCCTGTTATTGAAAAAATACTAACACAATTTGTTGCATTACCAGATGGGAAATTGTTCACTGTGCTTACTTAATCTAATATTAGCTCCGAATCCCTTGCCATTAAGCAACAAGTGTCAAATACTTACCTAATACAGCTTTATTTAAATCTGAAAACTTAAAATGTTAGGTTGTTAGTTCTTAATTGTTAACATGTTAATTGCTGTGATTTTCAAAAACTGAAGACCACTGGAGGAGTGATTATTGAAATTAAATAAATCATGGACATTAGAGGGTCCTTGAACAGTCACTGTTTGTCACTGTATTGATAAATATTAGAATTAAAATAAAATATCAACATTAGGAAATGCAAATACAAATTTCACTGATTTGAAATTGCCATTTCTATGTATACCCTCCCTTGATAAAAGGAAGGCATTTCAAATTCTATAGCCCTCAGCATTGCTGAGCTATCCCTCGATCTTTGGGTGGTGTTTCCAGACAGAAACTTTACTCACCTTTACTCACCCTTGCTATTAAAAGACAAAAGTAGATTTTGGAAACTCTTTCCTTTTGCACCGTTACCTCATCGTATTTAATGTTTTGATAATTGGCATTGTCTGTGGGAAATTCTCAAAACAAAATTAATTATAATTAATGATATGGAAAGAATGAAAAGAACAGAAAGAAAGTCTGTAGAACAAAATAAAAGATTGTTTAATAATTTCAGGTTTACACATCACACGATTTTTTGGAGAAAATACCTGACATTCTTGTCAAAACCCAGCTTCTCTCACACACAGAGAAAGCAGCTGATAGAAAAGAATTTAGGAAATTCCTGAAGGCAATTTTTCTTCCCATCTCCTTTGGAAGTTACGACAAAGGCCTCAATTGCTCTGTTCTACAATAATTCAATAAAAGAAAAGTCTGTAAACTTTTACTAAAGAATTTAGTGACACAGACTACAGATCATGCTACAGAGGACAGCTTCAACAATCACTAAGCAGATGACAGGAAAACAGGAGAGAGAGAAGTTAAGAAAATAATTTAATCTGTGGACTCTCATGAAGGACCATGCACTTTGAAAATAACTTGCTGTCTCTCACCAAACAACTGATAGAATAATGAGCATGTGATTAACGTATTTCAGACCAAATATAATAACAATAACACTTACAAAAGAAAGAGGGATAAGACTTTCTTCAAGACTATTTCAATTCCCATTCCAAACTGCTTTCTGTACTGAGCTGAACTCCCAGAGTTTCATTAGTATAAAAAGACCTTCAGGTTCTCTTTTTCTCTGTGAACCTACTGAAAATTTTAAGATCTCATTTTTTTTTTCTCTCTTAGAGTTGATAAAACAAAAATGTATTTTTACCCCACTGATATAGAAGGCAATGAAGACCAAGATACAGATCTTAAGAAAGTTAACTTTCTGGAATCAGAAAGTACAGTGTGACAAATTCCTTTATAAAGAGTTTTCTCACTTCCAAAAGTGCTCATGAGTCAACAGTTTGTAAATTTTTCATTTATTCACTTGCATAAATACATCAAGGAGACTTGTTGTGAAAACTTTATTTCATCTCTATTTCTCTTCCCCTTCTTCATCTTGCTGTTTCTGGTGCAGTACAAGCCTTGACCCAAAATAACATGAAAAAATGAGATAGAAGAAATATGTGTATTTTATGCTATTTAGATAGCCCTCCCTAAAGGAACTGGAAGTTTACAAAGATTTGTGATTATTTGCATATCTTTTAGAAATTGGTCCTTTAGCTCTGAGAATAAAAAGAGGTAAGTTCAACTGATGTCAACTAAATGTTTCTAAGTTATATGAGAATAAAATATAGGCCATTGAGAAGATTTCAGTAGCTGCAGCTCTCTCTGGAAAGCCAGGAGTAAGAAGGAATTTATTCCTCATGTATATAGAGATGCCGGTACCTGTGCAGAGGATCACTAAAAGGATCCAATGTATTTATAACAATTGGCTATGAAAACAATAGTATTTGTCTGTCAAAATTACCTGTAAATCTCAACCACGATACTCAGAGAAAAAGAATAAATATCAGAAAATGCATCTTAATTGCTAAAAGATTGAGCCATTAAAAAAGATCACTGTTTTGTTTAGCATTACCCGTGTTCTCTAATAAGGTTTAGTAGAAATGAAAGCCAACAGTTAGTGTCATTCTACCCCTAGGAAACTTCAAAATACTCTTCACTTTTTAAACTATTGACAGCATGACTTCATTTATTACAATTCTTTCAACTTTTTTGTTTAGGTAATTGTCCATTGCCCCCAAGGAGAAGGCCATTAATATGCAGGCAGTGATTTTCATTTTGTACAGCTGCTTAGTGTTGCTTAAATATGCATTGCACTGCCAGCGTCTCAACAACGTGGCAAGAACCATGAAACTTTATTCTACTTGTAATTTAATTTGCCAGTTCCTTCAGCAGGTTGAAGATTCTCTAGACTTATTTCATTAACATCTGGAATTTTTGCTTCCATTTTGATTTAAAAAAAAACCCAAACCAACAATTCCATTTCTGTACTTTTTTGGTTTTGTAAGGACCAAACTGCCTTGGTGTATATAATATTTTAAAGGCAATTGTTCCTTTATATTTACACTCTTTGTCTTATAACAGACCCAGTGTGAGATGTCTTCCTTTTTTTCTGTATGTTTCAAGAAAACCAGACTGGCCTGATTTATTTTTAAAGGCTATTCTTTTTTCATACCGATATTCTTGATCTTTGATCAGACTCAGTATGAGAGATATTTCTTTTCTGGTTCTTGTACTAATATCCATCTCTGCAATAGACCATTTCCCATCTGCACCGGTAAGATCTTGTCAAACAAGCCAACAGGAGGCTTCAATAGCTGCAGGCACCCTCATCTCATCCTGTCTTTCTCCATTTTTCTTTAAGAAGCAGGAGCAAATTCTCCTAAATGCACAAATGCCTTTTAAATTTGAAACTATCACCAAAGGCTAATTGAAAAAACAATCTCAAAAAAAACAAAAGAAAGAATTATCTATTCTGCCTTTAGATAGAAGACCACAATTATAAATCATTGAAGTCTAGAAATAAATTTGAATGCAATTATGCAATTAGCTGTCAGAATTAATGATAGTTCCAAGTTCTTTCGCTTATATAAATCCTTAAATGGTTTGGACCATGTGGAATAATAGCTTTTTCTTAATCAAAAGAGCTGGCCTTACAAAAGAATGTTCTAGTAACTCTTGGGAGTAGCTCATTAAAATAATGTAGTTGCTGTTATCCTTAACATCTTAGATGGTGTTTTATCTAGATGATAAAGGACAGAAAACTACATTGTTATCTTTAAAACACTGCTCTCCATAAACACTTTATATGTCACTTTGATTCGTAATGGGTATGGCTCATTTCAATCATTTGTCAGGTGGCTTTTTCAGTGAGGTGTGATTTGAACAAACCTTGGATACTAGTTTGTATTGTAACGTACAGGGAACTACAGATAAATTACTTGAACTTGTTGGACAGCTGACTGTTGGGTTTTCTGTGCTATATCATAACATTTACTTGACCCATTGTATCTGACTTCCAGAACTACCTTTATTGTTACACTAAATCCATGGCAGATGTCTTAATATTCCTGAGAATGCTACTATTAAGAAATGACATATAAAATATCACCAGATTCTTATTCCACCAGTCAGCTAAATTTGAATATAGATAGACATTATCAGGTGATTCATGTGGAATTATTTCCTATCTTTGCTTTTGTCATTCATTCCTTTCTTCCTCTGTTTTAAAAGTTTAAAAGTCACAGTAGAAAGTTACCTATATTCTAAATAGGCTGAACTCCCTTTCCCCAATGGTCTCTGCAGTGTCTCAAATATATGAGAGGTCTCTGTAGAAAAGGTATTAATAAAGCGTATACACAGCAGCTGTAATTGCTCAGAAGCTTTCTAGAAAAATATTTGACTGTTTGTCTTATACTTCTGAAGCTGCTGATATTCCAGTCAACCCTATCCAGACTGAACCCTAAATCTGACCAAACTCAGTGCCATAGTAAAGCTCTTTATCTCTAAGAGCACAGTCCATATAGAAAAAACTGCACGAACAGGAAATACTTACATTACAATAGACTGGACAATACCAGGCATTGAGTCATGGTTAAGTCAGTCCAGCTCTCTTCTCTGTGCTGAAAAAATAGGTCATTGATCTGCATCAGAAAACAGTGCTATGAATTCAGAGGGAAATAATCTGATGAGTTAGAAATCTGTTGGTTTAACAGTAATAAATGTGGAGGAAGTTCCTGGGAAGAATTGGTTGTTATCATCTTTATTTGTTGATACTTATCAATTTCATAATGTTACAGAAGCAATCCATTTTGAATCCTTTTAGAAATGTTAAATAACTCTAGAAATCCCACAATTCAGCAACAAAGCACACACAAAACCGCAGCAACAACCAATAACAGATGCACTATCATCTGTTTGTAAAACCTTTTTTGCTTTTTGAATTACCAGCATCCGAAATTTAAAAAAAAACCAAAACAACAAAAAAACAGCTCCTCTATTTTTTCCTATGTGTGTTTTAGAAAAAATAAAACAACCACAAACTTCATATTTCACTGATATATTTCTTATTTCATAAAGAAAATATGAAGACCTAAATTACAAACACATATGGATTTACATTCTTTATTTCCTTTTGTTTGTTTTTACAACTTTAGGTACCTGAAAAAGGCTGATCTTGTTAATTACTTATACTGTTTGGTTTTTTTCCTGAAAGATGATTTAAGGGAGTTCAAATACTTTTGTACAGTGATTATCAATGAACTGAGGAAGGAGGAGACCAGATGAGGAATGGAAAGAACTGTTGCTAGAGCTATGCTCCTCAGTGTGGTTTTGCTCCTCAGTGTGTTTTGGTTTGTTGTTGGTCGTTTTTTTTTTTTAACTGTATGTGGGATAGGAATGAATATACTCAAATGTGTTGGAGTTAGAATAGGTAACATTTTTCTTCCTTCTTTCTCTTAATTTTTTTGTCTAAAGTAAAAGTGCAAGAAGTGAGATATTTTTGGAAGAAATTTAAGAACCAAGTTCCTCAATGAGCAAAAAAAAAATCTGTATGGAAAGAACAGGCCAAAAGAGAAAAGCTAAAGGAAAAAATCTGCTCTTACTGACACTATGAAATATTGGGAAAGCCACTAGAGGGAAATGCTGTCATTTTCATATTTCAGGGCTTTCGTTTCACTTTGATGAAAATTGAATAACATCCAATTTTCCCAATATTGTAAAGCATTCCACACATCTATGTCATTTTCAAGCGACAAGTAATTTCAAAAGTCAACAAGTTTAAAGCTGATATTTGACAGAGAGGATAGGTCTGTAAAAATTGAAGAGAGGTCCAATGACTACAGCAGTATCTTGGGATTTAGAGTTCATGGCTTTGCCATAGACTGTCTGTCTATCTCAGAGAAGACATTTGATCTTTATGCTGCATTTCTTTATCTGTAAAATGAGGAACTGTAGAATTTGCGTCTCAGAGGAAAGTGCAAGGATAAATATATTGATTGTCAAGAAGAAAGTTCAGGAAAAAAAGTTTTCATTTAGGCATGCAAAATTGATGATTTGAAATGCCATTGAGGTTCAATGGTTGAAATTATTGGTCTCAGATGCTTAAACAGAATATCTTATGTGGCTCTAAATCATTAAAATCATAAAAATCATCTAAATCATAAAAAATAGCTACAAATAGCTGTGTAAATTTTCAGACCTCATAAAATACTAACACAGAATTTTCCAGTTATCAAATTTTCCCTATGAAATATACTGAGATTAAAAACATTCATAAAATATTATTGTATATGCTCGAAATCTCCAGGAGGGATTCAATTAGGTGCTAAAATATAGGTACTTCTGAATAGAGAAATTATATAAAATGAAGGAAGGTCTCCCTAGATACAGTAAAATAAAGCTTGTTTTAAGAGTTTGTTGTTTGGTTTCTGTGCGTTTATCAAGCATGCACATGTTCTACAAGTAATTAGATCCCACAATTTTTGATAACTTTTAAAATAACCATAAAACTGTCCATCATGAATTCTAGTCCTGTGTTATGTCACATCAAAATGTGCACCAAGAATTCTAGATACAGGTATGAATTATAAAAGCCTGGTGGGGTTTTGTAGAAGCAAAGTGGTGAAACACGACTTTCAGGAAGTCCCCCAAATAACAATGTTCTGGAAGATTACATGGAAGAACTGTACACTTTGTAAGGTGATGCACTAATCGGAGAACTATGGATCAGAAAAAAGAAACAGAAGCATCTACCTAGCATGAAAGTATTTAGCAGCCCTACCTGTAACTCAAGTTGTGAGTTGATCCTCTATATTGCCCACACTGTTTCTATTCGAGCTAGGAGCACTCCTGGTTTTGCTTCTGTATCTATGTCTGTGCTCTCTTTTTGCCAGTTAATGTTAAAAACCAGCTGTGTGAACTATACTGTACAAAAGTTAATCTTGGAAGAATTTGTCACAAAGGAGTTTAAGTTAAGGACCTCAATTTCATGTCATTCTTTGTGGAATTATGTGAGCTCTGAATGTATAATACTGAGGTGGGGGAGTTCGGCCTACATAATGATGAAACATATTTATGGTAATAAGAATATTCAGTTATTTCATATCTACTGCATCCATTTTTGAGCTCCTTAGTTCACCTCCAATGTGAAAAGGTTTTCTGCTGCCATCGCGACGGCACGTACATCACCTGCTCAAAGCCAAGCTGGATTCATTTCTACCTTGTTCTTCACTGACAGCTTTGCCAAGCAAATGTTATTATTCACTCTATACTCTTTATAATCTGGATGAGTAAAACATACAGAAGATTTTTTTTCCCGTTGAATGTGGCATGGATAGAAATCACTAAGCTGTATTCTAAATAGTCAAGGTAATCTTTATAGTTTGACTAAAAGAAAAAAGTGGTGTGATACTTTTTGCTTGATACTGTAAAAACAAGAAGGTAAGTATTCAAAATTGGATTTAATATCTTTTTCCCCCACTGTTAATGGGGGGAAATTAATGTTAAGAATTAAAAATATATTGAATATTTCCTTTCAAATATGATACTGACTGTCCAGTGATGTTAAATTACAAAAATTCATGATCAAAAGATGTGTTTCAAGGTGCAAAAAGAAAGGGATTGCAACAGGTCATGACCACTTGATCAAGACATATATCTACACCTAATAGTATTGCAACAAGTGTCTACTTTGCCTGTTATTGTAAGAGGACAATAATACATGGAGGATGTTGCATTGAAATGTGCTTCAACGTGATTAGGATGCTTAATGTGATGTGGGTCACCAGCCAGTGCTGACAAGAAGTGATATTGTGATTTTCCCCTACTACCTCTTTTTCCTCTGGAAGCTTGTGATGCTGCTCACATGGTATAATCTGCAAATGTGCCTTCATCTTTGACTTGAACATAAGGCCGACGAAGAGCTACAAGTTCTTTCTGGATGAAATAAAAATATGTGCATTAAACTAGTTTTAAGATCAGGTCTTGTTTCTCCACCTGTGAACTGGAAAACACCTATTGCATGTAAGCCAGTACATATGTACCAACTTCCTACTGCATAGAACAGCTGTAAGGAATATGTTCTGGGCTCAAATGCAGAGATAGGTTAGAACTTGTATTGTCATTGTTGTTGTCCAAGTTCAGCCAAAAGGTTGAGTTCATACAGAGAATCTGACAAGGCACAGGAGTCCCGATTGCCTACATTTTGTCCTCATTAACACACTGCTACATCATTATTACACTGA
Source organism: Scolopax mira (assembly GCA_004320125.1). Lineage (NCBI taxonomy): Eukaryota > Metazoa > Chordata > Aves > Charadriiformes > Scolopacidae > Scolopax > Scolopax mira. Next base: position 129,031 of record BJBW01002888.1, read on the forward strand.
TAAGCAGTGTAGGTATGATCATGGAGTGGTGACACTGTGAACTTTCCTAGAAGTGTGTGCATTAGACCATTTTCCCATGCCTGTTTCCCTTCTGTCTCAGGAAAAGATAGTTTGCTCTGTCATCCATGGATTTCTTGGCTGCAGTAAGCCTGCTAATGAGCTGAGTCAGAGCTCCCAGACAACTTCATGTGTTTTACCAAAACCAGATGCTACGTATCTGTGGCAGAGATAAAGCAATACAGATGTGAATGGCGTCTTGTCTTCTAACCATCTCATGCCTTCTGAACACCCAGTTTCGAGCATTCATTTACAGAATATATGTACTACCTGTAAAACAGAAGCAGAGCATACTTAAATGTGGAAGTTGCAGTATAAAATTTTAAGAGGCGTTATCATCTTAACACTCCTTACTGCTCTCCAACTCTGAAAATGTAAGCTTTTCATTTTGCCATCATGTTGGAAAAGGAAAACAAACCAGACATGTTTTCATTGTTTCTGACATGGTTCATTTCAAGATGTCTATCCAAATTCTCAGCATGTTCCTTTCCTCTTTTAGCATCTCTTTTTGCTTTCTGTTCTATGGATTGTGAATATCATTTATGTGCATAATATAGCAGTCTTTCATATTTTGGAACTGTACCTTCATGTTCTGGCTTTCAAAGAAGTGAGAAGTGCTCCTTGTTGCTATTTACTCTATGTTTGAGTTGGCATATTTGTGTTTAATCAAACTACTTAAGCTTGTACTTGTCCATCCCTATTCTACCATGGAACTTTCTATTACTTCTATCCAACTGAGCTGTCTGAAAATCTTTTCCTTGTTAACTTTGTCTTTTATGGACAAGGGGACCTTTCTGAGCTAAATACTGATGACATACAGAATCAGTGGAAAAACTCTGATGAGTTCCATGATTTTTATTATTAATAGTTCAAAGCTTTTGGCTATTTGCTCCAGTCTCTTTCTTATATACTTATTTGTCATGATTTTTTTTATTTTAGTTCCTCTTCACCAAATGCCACATTAACCTATCCTCTCATAGAATCATAAAATCACAGAATGTTTAGAACTGGAAGGGACCTTAAAGATCATCGACTTCCAACCCCCCTGCCATGGGCAGGGACACTTCCCACTAGACCAGTTCAAAGCCCCATCCAGCCTGGCCTTGAACAATACCAGGAATGAGGCATCTACCGCTTCTCTGTTCCAGTGTCTCACCAGCCTCATAGTAAAGAATTTCTTCCCAATATCTAATCTAAATTTACCCTCTTCCAGTTTAAAACCATTATCCCTCGTCCTATTGCTATACTCCCTGATAGAATCCCTGCCCTTCTCTCCTGTAGGCCCCCTTTAGGTACTGGAGGGCCATTATAAGGTCTCCCTGGAGCCTTTTCTGTCCAGGCTGAACAACCCCAGCTCTCTCAGTCTGTCAGAGAGGTGCTCCAGACCTCTGATCATCTTTGTTGCTCTCCTCTGGACTTGTTCCAACAGGTTCATGTCCTTCTCATGCTGCAGGCCCCAGAGCTGGACACAGTACTCAAGGTGGAGTCTCACCAGAGCAGAAAGGCAGATTCACCTCCCTCAACCTGCTGGCCATACTTCTTTTGATGCAGCCTAGGATGTGGTTTTGGTCACATATATTTCAAATGATACTTCAGCTGCCCTGCTTACTGGGTAGAAATAGATGAAAATACATTATTTGCAAAAGGCTACATGCCGCCCACGTTCAAGAAGAAACCCTTCTTCTCCACATATTATCCCTGTAATTGGCACTAAGAAGTGGAATGAATACTGAAAAGACCTAAATATTTTCTTTTCCAGTCTACAACTCAATTGTTGCTGGCTTTAGGCTTTGTCTGTGTCTATATTCAGGCTGTGTGCCTTTGAATATTTTGCTTTTATGTTGATAAACTGTTTACATGTGATAGTGACAATGTGCAGTTCTATTCCATTGCAGCTTAACACCCTGTGTTGACACTAACTGACCAAAAGCAGTACTTTTTCCCTTTAATTTCTATATTCAGCTTTTCTTGTCCTTCTGTTTCACTCCTCTCTGCTTTTCTCTGCTTATTCCTAAGACCCCCTTTTACATATCCAATATCTTAAAAAATGAAGTGTATATATAACTTATACGTTTTGTCACACATGGCTCTAATTTCAGGGTGCTATTTCCACTTGACTCAAGCCTTTTGTTTATTTTCCCTGATTGTATCCATTTGTTGTATGTGTTATATTTCTGCCTTTGAATTTTCATCTAGGAAATTCTCACACCGTTTTTATTTATAATTTTTTCTTCTTTATTTTTTCATCTTAAAGATGTGACATGACCTTCCCCATCTCAGTTCCTGTGATCTGGGTACTGATTTTTTTTCTGCTTTGTTTTTCAGCTTTTTTCTCACTTAATTTTGTTCTTAATTTTCTTGCACCAACAAAATATTCAGGCTAGTTAACTAGGCTAGTTAACTTGGTGAAGCTAAGTAACTGATTCTAGCTAATTAACTAAATTTGATTCAGACTGTATCCCCATCTTTTTACTTTAGGGACTGGCTATGATATATAGACATACTGAATTCTTTGCCCTTGGGTTCATAGATTTACAAGACAGAAAAGAAAAGGAATTTGTCTGTCATTTCCCACTGCCATTAATTTGGCATTGGAGAATTATCTAAAGAGCAAATAAGGTACATTAGGTTTTTATAACATAAATAGCAGCAGATTAACTGTAATGAAAAGACAAGAAATAAAATATACCACTGGCGTACTCCCAGTTGAACTGGTGTAAATTACTGTCGTCTCAAGAATAAGTGTGTGCATTTCCCGAAGATGTGTCAGTAAGGATAGATTTCCTGTTGCCAGAAATCAACTTTACTTGAAGGATGGAGGGACAGACCATCTTTTCTGTCAAGCTGACACCTTACTAAGGATGAGATCAGAATACCTCCGTTTGTATCCAGGCTCAGCCTCAACCTCAAATTTTCTGTTAAAACTTGAGAAGACGCAATAACATGTAGATTCCTGCCTTCAAAAAGGAGATAGAACTGCTCTTCAGAACAAATACATTTTAATGGCAAGCTCAGTTTCTATTTAAGGGGCTCAGATATTATACACATTAACATCCACAGTTTAAAAAGAAAATAAGAAAAAAAGTCACCATTTGATCTCATTAGTTACATGATCTTATGCTGGTATTTGATTTTATTCCTTAGTTGGTTTTTCCCTTCCCAATTGTTTCATTCATAAGCTCAATTCACATTAACATAAATGAGAGTAGGATCTGGCTTTTTGAATTATTTTCCACCTGCTTTTCAAAGTCTCAGTCTTACAGTCTTCCCAACAGTGAAAATCCCTATAAGTTTAAAGGTTTCTGTAGGGTAAAAAAAATGGCATAATATTAGGTTAGAATAACAATAATAATTCATCTAGAAAGATTAGATAATTCAATATTTTTAAAATACCATAATTTTTTTTGTGTGTGTGTTAAACATGTTGTACTCTAAATTAATGTTCAGGAAACAAAACATGTCTGTGAGAAGGAAAAAGATCAATAGAGGCAACCAAACCCTAATTTTATATTTTTATTATAGATTTTTATTTTAATATGTAAAAGAAAAAGATAATTTTCAAAATAGATTATATAAAATGGAGTTGTAGACAACCTATTTCCAAACTCCTAATTTTCTGCTTCTGTCTCTGTAGTCTGACAGCTTCACCAGTTTCTGTATTAATTAAAATTCCATAAATGATGTCAGACAAACCCAGATTCTACTGTTTATATCAACTATAATTTGCTCCAGATTTGGGATTGTTTTTATGCCAAAGACCACACAAAAGCTTTCTTAGTTTTCTTTTTTTTCCTGAAGCTTCTGTTGCTCAGTAAGTTTTAGATTAAAAAAATTCCTCTTAACAGTTGGTATCATTTCCCACCAAATAATAACTAATCTTGCCATAATAATAGTTGTTTTCTTCCTCTTGTGTTAAGATACTTAACCAAAATATCACTCCTCAGAGGTTATGTGCATATTGTCTCTTTTCCAGTCTTTGTTCCAGCTACTTTTAAAAAAGGGCATATCTAAGCATCTCTCCACCATTTCTTATTTGTATAATCACAATAATCACAGCTCATCAAATGTGACTTCTCACTGCTATTTGATATCCTTTATTTTCTGGTAATTATGTAGAGAGAATCGTGTCAAGTTGCAATTGAAAACAGTGCTAGTATGTATCCTGTTTAATGAAAATTGTCCAGGGGCAGGTGGGGAGGGATGTGGAAAGTAACAGAAGTGATTTTTTCAATCACTGTTAGAGGTTTTGGAATGGCATAAACCAAAAATGTACAGGCAAAAGCTGAGATTCCTGAAGTTATAAAGTTTATGAACCTAATGAAGAGCATTGTTTAGATATATTCATTAAACATATTCAGTTCTTAATTGTGATAAACTCCCAAATATTTCTGTGTACTTTAAAATGAGAGCATCAAGGCTTAGAGGAAAAATATTTTTTATTTAGGTAAAAGAGAATGGAATGCACATATAGACAGTAGTTTTTATAAGTAGCCCGTAAGATTATAAAATGACTAAGTAGAGTGATGACTTCTGAGTTCTGTACTTAGAAGCTCTTATTTTTGAGATAAAAACAAGTGGAACTTAATATTTAGAAAGATATGACACAATCTGATGGAGCATAGAAGAATCATTTTCTTATTCAGGCAATAGCTATTTTCCCATTACAGTTATGGGTAAAGCCTTTGCTTAAACACAATCAGAAATCTCATAATAGCAGACAGTGGTTGTTTTTATTGAAAGATGAAAACCTAAATTCTAAATCACATCAAATTTAGAAACAGTTGACATCAAGCAGATTATAATAATTTAAATTATTAAAATTTGGATACATAGGGGTTTTTTCTCCATTGAGAGGTGAAGTTAGAAGAGTCCACTTCAGTTTTGAGGTTTTGGTTTCCCCCAGTCATAGCTACAGAGCCAAAAGCTGAGCCAGGACCATTGTTGTCTGAGAATCACAACTTGTTTGAAAAGCATACATATTTTGAAGAAAATATTTTTCTTAAAACATTCTTGAATACTTGACTACATCTACCTGTTAATATTGTTTGGGAATGGGATTTTTCAGAGGCCATAAATAATGAAAATACCTACAACCAGGGAAGGACATAGTATACCACAGAGTGAAGAGACTGAAAAGGCAAATTAATTTAGATCCTATCCTAGCTAGTTCAACCAGCCTCATATCTGACTACTGCCTGAACCACAGGATTTAGGATAATCTAAAAATCAAGTTTTTATCTAAACCAGAACAATGCTATCTGTATTGTTATTTCTTTCAGTACTTTTATGCTAGCAAAACTCATTGCCTTACTTTATCAATTGCTTCCAGACAAATTTTGCTTAAAATATGAGGGAAGGCCAGCCTCAGAAACTTTTGAGTTTTACATCATATGTGGCAGAATTTGAACTTCACTATTGTTTTGACATGTTGAAAGCAAATTTCCATGGAAACTATAATTCCAACTATGGGACCAGTCTTTCTTGTAGCAGATGTAATCCTTAAATCGTAGCTAAATTACCCACTACAAATAATAATAAAATGCATCAACACAAAAGATTGCTGAAGCCAGAGACTCCTGCATAACCTCGTCATCAGTCCTTTAAATGGTGGAGAAACTCTGTCCCTGGAACTGGGTCAGCTCTTCTGTACTTAGGGGCATTTGTCATGGTCAGAGGAAATTTACTGCAAAGTCTTTAGAGGGTCGAGAAGCAAATAAGTCTCCCAAACACCATCCTCTACCTCTGGAAAATGCATTTAGTATCCTGTTTCAAAACTAAGTGGAGGTTTTCCGTCCATTAGGAGATTCCCCTCTCCTCCATCCTCTTCCTAAAATACTGTGACAATTGTCTGTTGTTTTTAGTGTTCAGTGGGCTAAAAGATGAAAGATCGATTTGTCATATCAAATGAGAACCTTTGAATCATTAATACCATAAGATATAAAAACAAATGTAAGTTTGTTTTCCTCCCTTCCCCCATGCCACTTCTCCCTCCTTTTTTGTGCCCACTTTTCATTTTGAGAACTATATAGTACTCAGAATATTATAATCCCTTCTGGCAACAGAACAGAAACATGGTTTCCATTACAGTTTATTACTTTTTTCCTTTTTAATTTTTTTTATCAATCCATATGAATCCCAAAGGAATTAAGACTTTGCTAGCAACTGTAGACAAGATATATCATGGCTCTAGTTCTCCCATATTTCTGTACGACTTAGGCTGTATATTTAGTTCCCCTGTGCATAGTTAAAATTAAAATATAAGTACAATATGTATCCATTTAATAAGCTGAAAATGAATTATTTTTGTTCTGTTGATGTCTATTAAAAAACTACCCTGTTTGTGTTTGTGTATACAGCATGTTTGGAAGTGTTCTAAGATTTAAAAAAAAAAAAAATCCTCTCTTTTTCATTAAGAAATCTATTTTTATACAAAAAATGTAATGTTTTAAAGTAAGATCAGGTCAAGCCCCGGTATCGATATAGGCTGGGGGATATAGGGACTGAGAGCAGCTCTGCCAAGAAAGCCTAGCACTAGCAGCCCAGAAAGCCAAACGCATCCTGGACTGCATCAGAAGTGTGGCCAGCAGATTGAGGGAGGTGATTCTGCCCCTCTGCTCTGCTCTGGTGAGATCCCACCTGGAGTGCTTCGTCTAGCTCTGGAGTCCTCAGCACAGGAAAGACATGGGCCTGTTGGAGCAGGTCCAGAGGAGGGCCATGAAGATGACCAGAGGGCTGGAGCACCTCTGCTATGAGGACAGGCTGAGAGAGTTGAAGTTGTTCAGCCTGGAGAAGAGAAGGCTCCAGGGAGACACAATTGCAGCCTTCCAGTACTTAAAGGGGGCTACAGGAGAGATAGGGACAACCATTGTAGTAGGACCTAGGGGTAATGGTTTTAAATTGGAAGAGGGTAAATTTAGATTAGATATAAGGAAGTATTTTTTCACTGTGAGGGTGGTGAGACACTGGAACAGATTGCCCAGAGAAGCTGTGGATGCCCCATTCTTGGAATTGTTCAAGGCCAGGCTGGATGGGGCTTTGAGCAACCTGGCCTAGTGGGAGGTGTCCCTGCCCATGGCAGGGAGGGTGGAATACGTGACTTTTAAGCCAAACTATTCTATGATTCTATGAAGTCTTTTCAGCTACTCTGTATAGGCATCCTTAGGGTGGTTTCTACTCCCCTACAGCCCAAGCCGTCAGTGAGGTCTCATCTGTAATCAACAGAGGCAGGCAACCTATTGCATCTTATGCTGTAATTTCAAAATCAATTCAAAGCAGCAGCATCTGGCACTAATGCCAAGAGAAGTGTTTCTATCACTCCCCTTTCACCTCCCTGCCATCTTCCCCCTCCTGGGGAAGCTTTGTGCAGCTGCACAGTGAACCAGGTCAGAGAACTGATCTTGCTTAAAACTAACATAGAAAAAATACAACTGTTTAGTATTGGCTGGAAGGTAAATGCTTGTGCTGACACAAGGGAAAAATAGAGGTACAGAAGAACGATGGGGCTACTTCTTTCTGCAGCCTTGCCAGCTTAATATAGTTTAAACTGATTGTGAAACTACAGCATAGCACACCTAGCTTTAAACATGGGTAATCACCTTTGAAAGTGCTCATTTTTATCCCCTAACAAAGATGCTTGAATGACTACTTTAGCCTTTTAAGAGCTAAGCAGCTTGTCTGAAGTTCAAGGAAATTAGTTTCCTCAAAGTGATTTACAGAGAGACAGTAAGGGTTGGCACTCCTTAATTCATTTTGTGGTGCCAATGACTCTGTTGTGAGACTGAAGACACTCGTTTTAATCAACTCACTTGCATAACCTATATTAACATATTTAACTTTATTTCTGCATTTGCTTTAAGACATAAACAGAGTGATACATGCTTAGCTGCATTTTTAATCTGTTGTTGAATGCCTTCAATGTAGATTTATTATTATCTAAATCCAATCTTCTAGAGATGGACAATCTTTCTAAAATATCATTTACATGTTTCCCTCATGTCAATGGTTTGACCAGTTGACATCTGGTAGTTCTAGTAAGGTATTGAACAGAGTAAGTCTCAGATGTCTTTGACTTTCCTAGGAAAGTAAAAGAGTAGTTAGTTAATCAACGTTTCAGAGATTTAGAGAATCAAAAGCAGTTGGTTTTGTTAAAGGTCATAAAATAGTTAAACTAGACCTAAATGAGAACAATAGGCATTGTGCAAGTCCTCAGCTTAGCATGCTCATATCAGTTCTTACCTTAATAAAAGTAAGACAGGATCAATAGCTAAATAACTACATAAGTCAACAGAATGGCATTTGCAAAGTGTTTTATGAACCCAGTATAAAAGACAATGTGTGTGGATGAAGTTTTCTATATTTCTTACTTGAAGTCAAGAAAGGAAATTATGTTAGTCTTAAATCTTTTGACGGGAAGCATAGGTCATGATGCAGCAAGTCTTGGTTTTGAATTCTTTATTGAAGAAAGAAATTAGGAAAAGTAATATAAAAATAAGTGCTTAAAAGGAGATTTTAGGCCCTCATTAATGCGTCGATCCTTGCAATCTAAAAAGTAGCCTACTAGTCTACCAGGAAAAACTGTGAGTCAGGGCCAATAATGCAACATTCCTCATTTATATTTAGGCATTTAACACGCCTGCAGCAGCCATCAGTGAAGGTACCGTGGATTCACACTGTCTTATGCAAAGTGATTCCAATGGTTGTTTCAAGTTCTAGAGATACCTATTTTTTCTGATTGCTCATCGGAATCTATTCATTTGACTCTTAAACACTATAGTTAAACAATGAATATTACTGAGGAAATCTCTGGGTCTTGGGGCCATGAAGCTGAAATTCCCTGGGGCTGGGGCAGAAGGGCCATGGGGGGGCCTGGGGGACTCACCAAAGCAGCCAGGCCCTATGTCTGCCCTTAGGGCCCTGACAACACAGAGGAGGGAAGAGAAGGGTCTCTTGTCTTTCTTCCAGTCTAAAACATCTGTGAATATCTTTTGGAAGGTTTTGGTCAGTCTTTGCTTAGAAATGCTTGGTGTGGTGAGGTTTTCTGTGATGATTTGCTATGTAGTAAGAGAAAATCAGGTCTTGAAATTCCTAGTGCATTAGAAAGGAGGACACTTTCAATGAATCACTAGTTGCTTTTGACCTTTGGACTGGAGGCCAGATCAAATGATCTCTGAAATAAATAACAGGGTAAAACATCTTACTTCCCTGCTTTTTCTTGCTTTGAGGAGCTTCTCTCTAGTTTATTAAGGTGTTTGCACTCACTCCAGAGACTTTTAAACAGTAAATAAACTTGAAGAAATAATGATTGACTATTTATTAAAAATAAAAAATTTGGAAAAATGCCTAATATCTTTGTTTCTATGTCAACATTTAAAATTCTAAATACTCCATTTCAGAAAGATTTACTGGTTTAAACCTGATTATAAATTTTGTTTTATTTTAAAACTGTTTTTGAATGTAAACGGTATTCTGAAAAAAACTGTCTTAACATAGTATTTTCTTAGTTTGTAGGAAATTGTTTGTGATTTTCAAAATGAAATTCCATTTTGATTCACAGAAAATAATCAGAAACTAGCTTTTTCATTATTGTCTAGTACATACGTTTTGCAGTTTCCTCCTTTTATTTCTTCTTAATGTTCTTTATCCACAATTAGAAATACTGCTGTTGTCATTCAGGTTTGAAACAACTAATATGCTAGCCATATACTTACAGCTATTCATCAAAGAAACTATTATTTTGAAAACACAACATTTTGGGTCTTTTTCAAAAGCAATTTAATAAACCCTTTTAACAAAGAGAAGTGTAAGGTTTTTAGCAGACAAAATTAACATATTTAAACTAATTTGATTAATGTAGTCTGTTGTGAATGATATAAACAGTGATAGCTGTAAGTTCAATAAGTACATCTTCTCTCATTCACCTAGATGTAGATTTATTTTCAAATTAAGCATAATGGTAACATTAACAAGTTATAACCTAGTAATTTCCATTGTTGCTCTGATTATATTAAATGTGGGATATGATTCCTAATATAAAAGGACATTCATGCTTCTGCATATTTGTTAAGTTGTTTTCTAGATGTATGCCTAATTAGTTGTTATTTCGGACACACTAATATAGGAGTACTGTGCTGCTGCAGGAAATAAATTTTGCAGAGATAGGTGTCTACTCAGTAAATGGCATTTGACCTTGTTTGTGTCTTAATTGCACCCTTAGAATCATTACAAGCCCCTCCCAGACCAACAATCGGACTGGTTCCTAACAGTTTGCACTCACACAAAAGTGAAACTTTATTTTAGAACTGATTGGGAAGTATATTTCACATTTTTAAATTCTATCTGTGCCCTTTCATATTGAATTGCACATTGAAATTGCCAAAGATATAAACAAAAATATTAAAGAAAAAATTAACATCAAATTACTTGGTCAATAAATTGAAATACTCTGATAATTCTGAAATGTTTGTGTAATCTTTACAGTTTAGTTTAAAATTTCCATTAATAGGCTAAGAATTCCAAAGTGGAACACCTTTGAATTTAAGAATAAAATCTCTACTTTCTCTACTCCACTTGCTTCTTTTTACCATCTTAATTCAAAATTTATGTAGCTTTTTGAATTTAACAAACCAGCTTTTTTCTTTGTTGGAGAAGGAGTAGAAATAATATTCCCCAATAGTTCAACTTTATATTAATATGCATAGAAGACATATCAGAATTTCAGTGAGCTGATAAGTATTCTTCTTACACATTTCTTTATGCCAATAATCTTATGCTTAAAAAAAATATCTTGTTTTGGGGAAAGCTTGTGATTTTTTTTTTCCTTTTATGTTTGTCTTTTCTTTTGAGAAAACATAGTCCTTATTGAAAATTCATCTTCTAATTTCCATTACTGACAATAAATGAAGTATTTTGGGCTGCAAATTATTTCATATTTTCAGAATGACTCATCTTCCAGACAATATATAAAGTATAATTTCATTTTTAAAGAAATCTTACTGTTTCTAATCATGCATAAAGTGAAGGAAAGCCAAGAACCTGAAAACGGTCTTGTTCAAAAACCACAATATATATATGAAATTACAATATCAATAAAAATATACAATGACATATGAAATTAAAAAAAACCATAAAATAGGTATTTAAAAATTAAGAAAATAATCACACACATATGAAGATTCACAAACTTCCTAATTCTCCCCACAGAGGGACTGCAGACATATACTGAATGTCAGAACACTGCAATGTCACATCAGAGGAAAAAAAAATCTAACTAATCAGGAAAAAAAAGGAATTAAAAAAAGATGAGAAAATCTAGACACTTTGTTTAAGAAGATGAAATTCAAAGGAAAAATATTTTTGAATACTAAAGCACTGTTGCATACTAGCAATAAATTTTACCCACGTTCCATACACAAATTTTCTCTTTCTAGTGTCACTTAAAAAGAAATAATCAAGTCTAGCTTCTTTCTGCTTTTTATATCCTTTCATAGGACACAGGTCATTTGCCAGGAACAGAACGTTAGTTTAATGAATCACAAGTAGCCTCAGCAATATGTAACTTTTAAAATTATTTCTAAACCGGAATAGATAAAGAACAGAATGTCACACACACTGATTTTATGTTTTCAAAATGTATCTTAAATCAAGCCTGGAAACGAGGTGAGAAGACTGTTGAATGATACACTGATTAGGATGATATCACGCACACTGGCCACGGAAAAAGCACATGTAACTCTGCTGACTTCATTTTCTCTTGGCACAGGGTAATAACTGTCAAACTGCAGAACATCTGATAACAATGTGATAGGGGAAACAATAGCTGAGCATGCTGGAACTGAATGCAAAACACCAGCCTTTGAAGTGAAAAATGTATGTTTAGGTAATGCAAAAAGAAATTTGTGTCTCAAGTGACAGAAATATGTTTTCAAAAAGTGGCTTTAAGAGGCTTTCCATTTGAAACTTGCAAAAGTATTTGTTTAGTTTAGCAAACATGGGCCGAGAATTTTGCAGTTTAATTTTTGTGGTTTAGGGAAGAAATCTTGTTAATAATAGAAAACTATAGAAAAAGAAGCTTGAGTTGTCTACTCAGAAAAATGTGTGGTGCTTTCTGGCTGTTTTAGAAAACTAATTACATTATTTCAGAGTTATGCATCTTTTCTGTTTGGATAACTTCATGGTTATTTACATGACACAGACCTTTGCAAAGTTTTGCAGACAGAAAATGTTGAAAACACTGAGCTTTACCTGACTGGAAAAAAACCCCTTGTGTGTCTCCTGATGTTCAGCCAGAAATCCTACTTTTTGGTTCTCTCTGAGACTTTGGAAAGACCAGAAGAGAGAGTAATTGAACTCTTTTTTGCAAACTGCGTGCTGCTTAGGCAAACTCTGCAGAGGATCTCTGCATTAAAATGCAAGCGATGCAGTCGCTGGTGAAGGCAAGGGCAGAGGCAGATGGATGCTAATGTGTTTGCATGGATCTGAGCATTCCGAGCAAGCACACTCTCATTACTGCTGAGCTGCACGGGTGCCCCCAGACAACCTTTTTTTTTTTTTGGTGAGATTTCTACAGAGCACCAAAACTCAACTCTACTTTAGTGGTGAAAGAATAGACCAGATATGACTCAAAACCAGGCTGTGCTTTTTCAGTTACAGCTTTCAGTGCTTATTCTGGTACAAGCACTCTGGAACCTATCATTTCAGTATTTATCCTCAAAATGTTTAAAATTTAAGCTTCCCATGTTGCAGATACAGCTGTCTTTATGGGTATTAAAACCTGCCTGCATCCACACATCACAGTGTGCTTACAGTCTGACTTACGGCTCATCAGTCTGGAAAATAAAAGATATTATTATTGATGATCCTGTTTATCTATTCACGCCTCATTCCTTTGACCTTTAGGGGGAAGCCTGAAACAGACGGCATCAATCTGATGTCATGCCAGCTTGCTGACCACACCATTGTTGAATCACCAGAGTTGTGAAACTTTTATTTAAAACCAAATAAATGAGAAAGATCACTATTGATTAAGGATATCTGCTCCCCCCAGCTCCCTCCAGCCATTTGCAGTTTACAATGTAGAGAGAACAGCCTTGCTCACCCACAGCGGGAAGCGCCATCATGTTGTCTGCTGGAGGAAAGATTTAATGTTCTCCCTGCTAGACCCAGGGATATCTGCTGTGTTTAAGTTAGGTGGCCACTGCAGATCATGTAGAGTGAGCTGACTTAACTGGCTTTAGGGGAGTTACAGATGTTCAGGTTCCAGCCTATCCCAGCACAATAATCACTCAGAGGATGCAGAGCATAAAAGGCCCTCAATGTGCACACAAAATGCCAGAGGAAACTGTGACTATTGCTAATGAATGGTAGAAGGATAATTTCCTCTGCTCTAAGTGTGCATGAGTGAGTGTGTGTTTTCCTTCCTCCTTAAAACAAATCACAGCAATAACTTTCAACCCAATAACCTTCATAAAAACTCCATGGTGACTAATTATCAGAGAACTAGGAGCATCTACTATTAGCAGAAATAGGATTGCTATTCAATAACCTTGGGAGGTTGCACATCCAATGATGCTCTGAATCCGTAGTTATTAGAAGGGGGGTCTAGTGAAGGTTGTTTCAGATTGCTGCTGGCGTCTTGCTGCTGAGGTCTGTGTATTCAATGCCACAGTGTCAGCAGCTTGAAATTCCCTGTCTGGATCTTATGCAGCTAATAATCTTCAATTTAGTACTGTTTGCAAAGAAAGAGAATGAGAATGTGTTTTCAAAGTAGGGCTGTTCTCTGCAGCTCTCTGTCTAGGGGCAGTTCTGACAGTATATTCTCACCTGCTGCTTACCTGCAGCAATGAGTCACATACTGAAAAAAACCATTTGCTTAAGCTTCTGTGACATGTACTGATGTTGATTAACAGAATGCAGACATTTGAAATTGCCTTTGTGTTGTATACATGGCTTTGTCTGAACAAAAGCTAGCAAGAAGAACAGAGGAACTGTTCTGGAGATTCTTCACATCCTACCGCTCTATAAAAGCAGGAGCACCAGTGGATTTCAGCATTACCAAAGTAGAGGACGTGTTTCATTTTCACACCATGTGGATGTTGATGAGGGAAGAATGAAACGGCAAACAAGAAAGCAGAATAGTCTTTACAGAGAGAAATTTTCAAGGCACTGGTTTAATTCCATTCCAGATGGTGACAAACAAAGCCACAAAATTAATTTCCAGGCCCAACATCTGTGTTTTTGTAATAAGAGACTAACAACTCCCAGATACTTCTTGGACAAATTACTTTGAAATGCTGTTTTCACTGGAAAGAGAAGCCAGCCCTGTCCCTTCCCTCCACAGAAGTTCTGCTCCATGAACCATGAGTTCTTCCACCAGTAGTTTCTTTAAAATTTGGTTGTTGGAAGAAAACCAGATGGATTTAGGGAGTGTTATTATTAGCAAGTGCATCAATTACAACATATGTCAACCTCATTAGGAAACTGTACTTAAGTTAGAAAAACAAGATGAGGGACAAACACATGTTACAGACCTTGTTCTCAGAGAGTAGAGACTTTTAACATAATAGCAATGCGTTTAGCATGGTTTGGGCATAGCACTCTTCTGAGCAGACTACAGGTGTGAAAACGTAAAATCTGCCTTGTATCAATTAATCCAAAAAAGGTTTGTATGATTTCAAGGAGATTTCTTCAGTCCAGTGCAGTGTCTCTGTCAGTTTTTCCAAATCTGCCCCAGAGTTGTTCTGTAGTCACGCAGACGTCTTTCGCTGGAAACTGATCTTGCCAGCTTGCGAGCAGAGGTTAGGACCTGCTTTAGGATTTGCTTCTTTCATGAACTATTTTCCCTATCTCATCTGTCTTTAGGCAGAATCAGCAATTCTGATCAGTTCTTTAGAGATTTTCATACCCTTTTTTTTGGTTTGCTTTAAAATAGAACTGTCACACCATTGTCGTGCATATAGAAAGAAAAGCTGGATTTCCGTAAAATTTCAAGCCTGTTTTAAAATTGCCAGGCTTTTTCATTTTTCTGCTATAAAATTATCTTTCATTAAGCCTTCCTAACTTGAAAAAAATTTTTTATCTGTAACTGGAATTAAAAACTGCTGAATTTTCACATCAATGCATCTTTACTTGAATCTGTCAACACAGATAATTAAAATCAGACCACGATGTTGGAAGTGCAGATAGTGTAATGCCTCCCACTATGGCTCATTGCAGGATATAGTTTATAACCTGACAGGAAATAAATAAATATTAATAATACTAGCTCACCTGAGGAATAAAAGCAGCCTGACTTCTGACTCTGTCTCCACAGCTTTCAAGCACATGTCAGCCTATTCTTAAGTCTGGATTTACTGAGTATCCACACTACTTGGAGGCAAACGCTCACTTTGGCATGGGGAACACTTGAGATTCAGAGGATGCTGATACCTTGTTCACTACTTCTAATACAGACCAAAACAGCCCATCCTGCACTGTGAGCAGCTAGAAAACTGGGGGGCACACAACTAAGATATACAAAATGATGCATTTACTTCTTGTATTCACTCTAGTTATTGGCACCGCTGCAATCTATTTCACAGGATATTGCCCAATGGAAAGCTAATGAAACAATGTCCCAACTCTCAAAGAGTTGGATTTTACGTGTAATTTACAAGCGTAACCTGAATTAATGAATGTTTCTATACTTACAGAACGTTTCTGTAAGTACAATAAAAACTTGAATTCAGTAAGATAAATCTGACTTTGAAAACTACACTTGCTGCAGAAATTCAAAGCTATTAGTTTAGTTCTGATCAAATCAGCCTGTTTTGAAACCAAAGTGTTACTAACCTGTTTCAAAACCAATGTGTTACTAACCTGTTTCTTTCCAGCTGTGCCATGATATTGGGTAATCATCTGTTTCAATGCACGTGTTATTCTATAAAATGTCCCAGTCAAGAATTATACAGATATTTTCACTTCAATATGACAGCTTTGAAGAATGTATTTAAAATAGTTCGCTTTTATTTTATTTCTTTTTCATTTGGATTTGTAGCTGACTTTGGCAGCTGATTGAAATAAGACCACAATTACAAGATGTCTTTGCAATTTTAATTAAACTGTTAATTGGCACCAGTGAGTTTTCATACCTGCCATTTAGCATCCGTGAATAACAACATAGTAAACAGCAGCAATAAAAATGGCATTATTTTCTCTTGCAAAACGCTGAAACCAATTCTGCTTTAAATTTTGAAAGCTCATTTGATGTCAGTGCTAAAGTATAATTTGTTCAAAAGTCCCCAGCACTCTGTGGGAGGAGAACTGTGTAATCAGATATTGCTGCAGGTAGCAAATGCAGATCATATACTGCCACACAAACAAACTCTAAATAGGAGATGCTGAGTAAAGAACAATACTGAATTTGATAGTTTAGCCATGAAGTTGGATGCCACCCCTGTGACTAAATTCAGCAAGCATGAAAATAACAATGTGCAGCAATAATGTGAAAAGGCAGATAAAGAGTAGCAGAGCTGAAATTAAAGAAAAAGTATCTTTACCAAACAAGAATAAATACTTTTGCTAACATCTCTCTCCCTGCTAAACTGAAGATTGGTGTGAAAAACACAGGTGTGATGAATATGCAAAAAATGCCAGCATCTACTCCATCCTTGAATCAACTATAGGGCATATGAAAGCTAGTTCTACAGAATAACCTCATTGTGTAGCTTGTTTACAGTTGGTGATCTCAGTGAAGAGAATTTGTTCTTCCAGGAATTGAAAAGAGATCATTTTTCTGCAGAAACTTTTTCTATCTATTGCTCTCATTTAGAGTTTAAATTGAAAATGCATTATGTTAATATGGTTTATGATAAAATGGAGAATGCAAATATTTATTTTTGTCTCCATTTTGCTTTGAGGCAAAACATTATGGTTTGTTTCAAGATGATAAATACAGATATATAACAAGAAAATGGAAGAATAGCCCAAAAGAGGAAAATAATATATTTATACCTGTGCTAATCCAAAATAACATTATTACATTATGATCTGATGTTCCATCCTCAGCATGAAAAAATTTAGATTTAGCTAGTTCTTTCTAGATTCTTGAAAATTATCACATGTATGTTTATTAAATGTGTCATGCTGTAGCCTCATATAATGCTAAAAATTATGAACTGAGATGTTCTATCAGTCCTGTCTTCAAAGGAAGAAGTGCTGTGTTCCCATCTTGCTGTCTCCTCTCATTTAAGTAGTCCTGCTCAAGACTCTGGGGTAGCTCAGGTAGCCAGAGGTTACTTGAATAAGAAAAAAAATGCAGTTCTGAGATTATTTATTAATAACAAGGGTGTTTGCCTCATTCAATACAGATGCATATTTTACTTTTCTTGACTGATTGCAGTGCATTTCCATAAGTTAAAAAAACAATTTGGTTATATTTTCTAGTCAGATAGTTCTCTGCATAAATCTCACTGAAAACTTAGATTGCATTTAAAGTTCATTTCCACTCTGAATTTGGCAAGCAGTTTTTTAATACAGGAAAATCATATTTAAATTATCCATGCTAAATGACAGATTTTAATTGCACTTTATACTTGTCTTTCCTCTTTACACTACAGGTGATTTGGAATATTGAGCAAGCGTGTTAAATCCCTGACATGTAGCCAGTCTTCATTTAAAAGTTAAATGGTACTGGATTGGAATATACCTACTGTTTCCATCAAATTCTGCTGTCCTATTTGGTCAAGGCTCAAAACTGCATAGTACTTCATAGGCATAAATGTGACTGACTGAGTTTGTAGCACTTTCAAACTATGCTTTTTGAGGACAGAGCCATAATGCTTATTTATACATTGATTTCAAGTTACTCACTTGAGTGACTAAGGACCGTTTACACAGGTATGATATTACCAGACTGAATTTGTCTCATTTAACATATCAAAAATCAAAGACAGATGAAATATTGAACACAACTGTTTTTCAGCTCCTGTGTAAATCTCCTTTCTAATTCTGTTAACAAATTCCCTAATATTTTAAATCTTGCTTTCCCCTGCTTTATTTTGGGATAGAGAAAGAACTTTGCACCTGCTTTATTCTCAAACGGTAGAAATCTATGAAGGCAAATGAAGAAATTAGAATCTCATAGAACAAATGAGGTATGCAACTGTCTGAAATACTATAATTTCCTGGGGAGAGAAAAAGAAGGATAAGGTAATGAGGAGGGGTAGCCACCATTTTACTGACAACACAGAAATCTGCTGTATTAAGAATCAAGTGACCTTAAATGCCACAGGGCCATTAAAAGTAATGGGATGTGATCTCAAGCCAGTGAGTGATGTGAAGCCAATTCCTTCTCAGGGGCTCAAGCTGTAACATCCACATTAATGTATTAGTATCAGTAGATGAAACATAACGAATACTGTATCTCATTTACATAATGGATGAGACTAGGGAAGCAGTTCCAGATGGCTGATGAGCACCTTGAGCCAAAAGTGGAAATTTTTTTTGACATATCAGCATCCACAAGTCTAAAGTGCTGAGATTAGATCAAGCTGATGAGAATATGGAGTTTGAGTGATTTGCTGCCCTTAAATTTGAAGAAAGTTAAAATACCCCTCAAGAACAGCATCATTCTATGCAGCTGTGGGACCTTCTTTGCTTATTGTTTTAATTTGCTCATAGCTGTCTCAGGTAGTTCAATGAAAATTGGAGGTATACACTTCAGGAAAAACCTTATTCTCTGATCAGTTCTGCAGGATATGTCTTCAAAGAGTCAATTCATGTGTTCAAAGTCAAAGTAATATTTATGCATTCTACCGGGTCGGTCCTTTAATGCACATAATGGACATTGTATGGAAATGCTGGACTATTCGTGAACTCAGTTCACGATGCTGAAATGTTCAAACAGTGTAAAGACAAACGAGAATGCCATGTCCTTTTTTACAACCACAGGCTTGCTTTATAAATGATCTGTCCAAGCCTGGCACAAGTATAAAATCAAATGCATTGGGTCGGCTTTATCAGTGCATTGAATTATGTGTTACTGGAAGAAGGAGTCTGTTTTGCCACTGAAAGAAGGAAATGTCCTTGATGACTTCTTGTTCTTGGAGAAGGATGTTTTCTGTGAATGAGCTGAAGAAGGGCAAGAAATATTTTGAGTGATGCAAACTGTAGATGTTTTGAGAATTTCAGTCAGTCCATAGGTAAGATATTTCTGTGTGCTTATTAGTATTGAGAAATCTCAACTGGAGTGACCACTATGCTTCACTTACTAAGTTAGAATTGTATTATGGTTAAACTCACTTTTATTTAACTTATGTTAGAGTTAGATCCATTTCCAGATTTGCAGTCAGGAAAGAGTCCTGTCTTACCCTTTTCCCTCTCTCTGGTTAGAGTGAAAACGACATTAGAGAGTTTTTAACTTTCTCTGTAGCAGACAGTGCAGTCTACTTCCTATAGTAACTGTGGCAATTTAGGTCGGTGTCTTTACTGTTTCAGAAGGCTATACCACTGGCAACATTATTTTCTGGGGCATATTATTCTAATTTGTTTCTCTCATGTATTAAAGATACTGAGTACAAAAAAAGTGTTTGAAAGAGTGATTTGAAGAGTGGAGCTGAGGCAGAGGAGATGCACTTATGGAGCCTTTCAGATTTCCCGTGGTGACCTACAGTTCCTGATGCTAATTTGGTGTCTAGAACAGCCTAGCTAGACTTCTATTTTATAGGGGGTTTTAACCTTGATATCAGAACATAAAATATAAAAAATGTTGGAGAAATGGAAACATACTTGACTTAAATGTGTGTGAGTGCACATATGTGTGTGTGAAGACTTTAAATATATATTTGTAGGAGTAAGGGATGGGAAGGAGACCCACTTGGCAGAAGGTCATTCCGTATTTAGAGAACAAGCTCAGAAAGTCTGTCAACGGTTTTTGGATTTACAAAGCTTATTAACACTTGTTCTTCCTCAAAAGTTTGATTGTTTGATTTTTGGTATTCAAAAGAAAAAAAAAGTTGCCATCAAATTCTTACCAAGAAATTGCAGGAGGAAATATTTCTGAGTACAGGGAAGCTTTAAATGGAATTTCCAGTCCTCAGAGATCTGCTTAGGTAAGATGCTGCTGTGTGGAATTTAAGGCATTTGCTGGCTTGCAGCATTGTGCTGTAAAGTGAACAAGAAGTAGAGAGGGCTATTGATTTGGGAGGCTTGGAAAAATAGATTGCCCTTTTTCAAAGTTCTGTTATGTTAGTTGATTTTGTTTCTGCTGTGGTTCTAAAATTTTCAGAATAATAAATATCTTTTTTTTTCCTTTTTTTTTTTTTTTAACATCAACACTAAGAAGCACCGGGTTAAAGCTTGATAAGAAATCAAAATAAGAGGAAAAAGAATTATTTACCTGGTTCTAAACCATCCTTGATATGCTAACAGAGAGTATTGGAGCAAAGTTACCAGCAAAGGGAGAAATGAAATACAAATCTAAAAGCACTATATTTAAATTCTATTAGAATTTACTAAGAGCTATTTTACTACAATATGCAGCAAACAAACATTTTTTGATGAAATAACCTTTCTATAGTCTTACAATTAAAAAAAGAAACAGTGCTAATGGAATCAATTATTTAAAGAAAGTTTTATTTTTAATTTTGCCCCCAATCTTTTCCTTCCTAAAAATTGGTAAAAACATTGCTGTTAACTTGATGTATTTTCCTTCGCTGTGTATCACTGGAAACAGGAGAAAAAGTCATCAAAATGATAACAATGTTGGGACATGAGGTCAAATGAGGAAGGTAGGATTCCTTTTGTGCTATGTGAAGCATAAAATGGAAGCATCCTTCATTGCAAGGAAGTGGCTATAAAATACATTCGAGAATAGAAGATAGATTTATGTTGACTTAATATTAAGTTAATATTGATTGAGATGAAACAGCCAAAACATGAATAGATACACTAATTCATATTATTATGTACTTTTGGCAGCTCTATATTTTTTGTAAGCTTAACAAAAGATATAGTCAAACTAATTTATCCCTAGAGGTTTCCCTTATTTAGAGATCTCATCCTGTCTGCTTTGTCTATCTTCTCTTAGTTCATTCAAACAAACACTTTTTCGATCCTTAAATTAAGTTGGCTTTTTGCTTCTCCCTCAAGACAATTGCACATCATTAGAGAGGTGGTGGAACAAGTACAATTGCAAACATCTGCTCCTATGGTACAGCGATGCCGTAAGCTGATCTGCAGTCATTGTGACTGTCAGGATTTCAAGTTTATGTAAAGGTCACGTTGTTTTATTGTGGATAAATGACCCTGAGATTTCATGCTATAATTAAGGGCCTGTAAACACGTTTTGATTATTCAGTAAATTTGTTCTGTGAAGGGAGCAGCAATATGAAGTCAAGTGTCCAGAACTCTTTTCTTTGTGTGTTTTTTTATTACTTACGAAATATTCTTGGTCATTTATATCAGATGGTATTTCCAGTGCTGATACCTAAACCTCTGCAGATGGGAGTAAATAGTACTATAATGGTATGATAGAATGAATTATTAAATTGTACTGCTGCTAGGCATGGTTATTTAAGTTCATACAGAGTATGAATACTGCTCATGAACAGACACTTTTCCTGAGTTCAAAGCTCAGGGCTGTTTTGTTTTTTTTTCTTTTTAATGTCAATATTAGAAAGCGACTGGCTTATAATTGCTAGCATCCTATTTTTTATAGCCCAGCAACTTGTGTATGATCCTACAAGGATAGCTTTCCTTAATATAAAGAACTAAGATTTCACCACTAATTTCAGAAGTTAGTTGTGCAAATAGCGATCAATCATGGCAGATATCACTGTAGTCAGAGAAGCTGTGTACCTTCTTCTCTTTGGGGATCAGGTTCTTCATTTTGTTGGACAGATTTCAGTTCGTGCAAATTGTAATTGCTTCATTGCCTTCAGGAATGTGATAACAATTTATGCCATCTCAAAATGCAGTGCTTAATCTCAGGACTGAGAGAGGAAGGTGTAAAAAAGGAACACTCCTTATCAAGAGAAAAAAAAATAGCCTCCGGTCTTAAAACAAGACGATAGAAAATTTAATGCAAGTTATAAATAGGGCCATTAATTTGATATACAAGGCTCTAGCAGCATAGTCCATTAAGTGTCCATATTTACTTAGCTACTACTGTGCTACCAACATGACATAGCAAAGTTACTATGTGAAACCCTTCCATCATATTTTATTAGTTGTGTGATTCAGATTTAATTAAAATGTACATAGTTGTACAGTAAAGTTTCTAGATTTGCCAATTGTCACCCTGGTATCCTAATGTTCTTTGTTAAAATAGGGGTGATATGTTTGATATGTCTGGTTCTGAATCTACTTGGTCTGTGTGAGTTTGGAAATTTGAATCAAATATTATTAAATGTGTATGCTGCTTTGGGTTGAAAAGCATTACAACCTTATTTGGAAAACATGGAATTGATAAGAAAATCTTTGCAAAAGCAAAAATTTATTATTTTTTTTTTTTTAGAAAAGGAAATAAACATGAATACATAAAAAAATCTGTCCACAGTGAAGTGAAAAAAAAAATCAAATGATAGGGTTAGATGATTGTGTAATGAAGATAAATTGAGTTCTAGTCTCAGAGGACAAGGGCTGAGGGCATGAGCACCCTTCCCACTGTTGTGATCAAAAAGGCAGACGTGGAACATAAGACTAGCAAGAACCTCCAAGGTCAGTGAATCCAATTCCCATAAAAGCAGGCAATTATTTCATATTACATATACATGTAATTCATAATGTCACAATACACTGCCTACAGATGGCTTGGGAAAGGGTTTTGTTCTCACCATTCATTCCTATTAGAAGATAGTTCAGGCATGTATTTGTGACTAGAAACACCTTCTAATTACTATCCTAAATTTATTAATTTCCCTCCTAAATTTTCCGGGGCCTCAGAGCTACCATACTTTCCACTTGGTTCACAAGAATTTGCATCAAGGAATATCACAAAATTGTATCCTGAGTGCAGGGGCAATCAGATTAGCTTCTGCAGTGGTCCCTTCTGGCCTGTTTCCACTTTTTCCCATTGATCAGCTCAATAGTAGTGATTGTGCAGAAAGTAGACTTGAAATAGAGAGCTGTGATAACAACTTCATAGTTAACTTGCTCAATATGTTTCCCCCATCTCACTAAGGATTTTATAAGCTCTTTTTTTTTCTGTTTCCTGGGGTTTGGTGTTTCCCTTTGTTTGTTTGCTTTATTTTTATTTTTTTGAGACTCTTTATTTCACCTGGTCATCTTTCATTCATTAAGTTTCTGTGAAAAAAGGCCGTTCTCCAGAAGTTGTGGTTTGTTGTGACCTGTGAAAGTAATTTGGAAGATTGGCATGATGAAAGGCTGGCATGTTCTGATATGCAGTAGCCTTATTTACAGTAAGAATCAAAATTATGCATATTCAAAGTTTTACTCAGAAGAAAAAATTAATTTGTTCCAAAGGAGAAATTTGAGGAGATATCTTACATTCAATACACCTTTTGTGATAAAATAACTATCACATAATTGAAGGCTTTACCCCAAACATTTCTGTAGGAAGATAACTCTACCTAGCTATAACAATGCTTTATTCCCATAACCATATCCTGTACTTTATGTACTGATATTTGTTGACAATGAGACCATGCTGTTGCAGATATCTGTAAATATTTGATGGAAAAATGTCAAATCCAAATGGATTATAGCATGGCTGTTGCGGTGACTGAGAAAAACTGCAGTTCCTTTGCTGTACCTTTTTCTCCTTTTTGCTTTCTTCTTGCAAGTTCTCCCAAACCACTAATCAATTTTCCAGTCCTTACATGTTCCGTCCAAGACAAATAGAAAGGGAGGAAAATAGCATTTCTTATACCAAATGGCCACTGAAACATTTTTCGGTGAACCATCAAAACAGTTTACGTCCACTGTTTCGGGGGACCATGATTTATGCAATGTTTCAAAACCTGTCTCCTGAGGTGTTCGTTCTTCACACTCATGATCCCTTAAGGATACAGTGAAGTCATTGAATTCATTGCCAGACTTCAGCTCTAAGAAAACAAATCACGGGATTTCTCTATTAATTGCCTCTCTGATTCAGATATTCCAGATATTTAAAACCTCTTATTTCATATGCAGAAGAAAAAATACAGACTTGTAAAAAAAATCATATAATATCTATACTCTTCCACCTATTCCACTAAGAGGTATTGAAAGTCAAAGTTTCCAGCTTTAAGTAGCAAAGGAATAATTTTAAAGCAGTGCACCAAGCTTTTAG
This sequence comes from Scolopax mira, assembly GCA_004320125.1. Classification (NCBI taxonomy): domain Eukaryota; kingdom Metazoa; phylum Chordata; class Aves; order Charadriiformes; family Scolopacidae; genus Scolopax; species Scolopax mira. The sequence continues at coordinate 153,353 of BJBW01002888.1, forward strand.
ATTTTCTTGAAAACGTGTTGGTAAAATTTGCTGTTTTTCAGAAAATCTCAGTGATCTGGAAATCATACCAAACAAGGTGTCATTCTTTGAATGCTATGGAAAGATTTATTCAATACTAGTGAAATTTAACTAGGTTTGAAATTAGTTTTTGATCATAATTCCTGCTTGGAGAAATTGATACGAAGCTAGTGAGCATTGTATCCATTCCACAAGGTTTTTAAATGCTGTATTCCTACTGTATAATAGCCTATTTCATATAATCTGTGCTACAAAGAGTCAATTAATTCCAGTCTGGATAATGAAGGTATGTTCCAAACAATTCAGAGCTATCAGCCTGACACAGTCTGTTTGAATGGAGTTACGTTGCCAAGAGTTTCAGAATGCTCAAGGGTCTAGAAAATAGATGAAAGTTACAGAGCAAACAAATAATAAAATCAAAGCTATAAGTGGGGGGTAGTGTTGTAAATGGGCTATGTGCCCTTTATCCGTGGAGATTAGTGCTCTAATTCTGCATTAGGACCCATAGTGAAAATAATTTTAATGTCTTCAATCTGATCCACCGGGTGCACTTTATCTACATTACAGATTTCAGTACACCATTAAGAATGACATCCATTTTTCTTCTAAAGAAAGGTGTGGAACAGGAATAACAGAGGACACTTCACAGACCAGGATTGATGTATGTTGGCAGAGCAATGTGTGAAGACTGTAGGCCTGTAATAGCCAGGGGATTAAGTATGGATTAAGGAGCTCTGAAAGGGACTATTGAGAACTCTGTATGACCTTTGTTTGCACAACAGTGCTCATATTCACACCTTAGCATCATGAAAACCATTTTCATCAGTGCAGTTATTAGCTATAATAAATTAATGTATGTCTGAAGATCAGTAACCTATGGTAGCTTATCTCCTACGAGGCTGAGTGTTGTAAATCATAAAAAGACTGCACTTTTCACTTATCCTGATCTAGAAGCATAATAAAAATGAGCATAGGCTACAATTTAGAAATACTGCAATAATAATAGTAAACTAATACAGTTGTAGGGTTTATTCAGAATTCGTTGTGGAAGCTGTACAAAGCTGAGGCTCATAAACATGAGGACTAGCTTGATTTATCACAGGTAATAATCCAAACCGGTTTTAGGAGTGTATTCTTTATCATTGTTTTTTTACACTACAAAGTGTTTTTGGAACATATTTCTCCTTTGTTCTGTTTTGGCATTTAGTTCAAGTTTAATCTTCTTGTACCAGCTCTTTCACTCCCATGGGCTGTTTCTATTGCTCTTCAGATATTAATTCGTGTAGCTGTCCTTTACAATTACTTTCACTCTCACTGTGTCTGGGATCTTCTAAATGATAGAGCTGATCTATTTATGAATGTAACTATAGCAATTCCTAGAAGCTGGTTTTTTTGAAGCAGCTGCCTCCAACCTCGTTCCTGAGAGATGTAACTGGTACTATGTTATCCAAGAGACTCTCTGACATTGCATGCAGCTAGAAACAAAAAAAACCTTCACACTGGCAACAAGAGTGACTTCAGAATATTGCTTGAGATACATCAGCTCCTCACTGTCTTTTCCAGGTCCTTCAGTGCCTAAAGGACTTCTTGGCTGCTGCAGAATGCTTTGCTGGTCAACACTGCAGCAGTCAAGCACTGAATGTCCCTCTCCCAAGTCCAGCACTGTCTTACATCAGCTAGAAAATTATTCTTGGTAGAGTACAAAGGGAAACAGAGAGACCTGTAACAAGTTCCCGCTACTGCTATGTCCCATCTGTAGTTTCTACATCACTTAGCTTGCAGAACACTTAACTAGGTTGAAAAAGCATGCAAATACTGTCAGAAGCCTTAATTTTTCAAAATTTTTTCAAGAACTAACATATCCTGTACAACATATTCTATAGAAAAATACTACTTTGTTTTTTCTACCAAAAAGCTTCAGAAGTCTTAAGGGAGTTTTGGTATATTTACTAGTTGGCCATAAACTCAAAGTGAAATACTAACCCTATAGAAAGTAATCAAGTTCCAACATAGGCCTCCATAGAGCCAACAGCTGGTGCTCTGAAAGCTGGGGCTCTTGTTACCATAACCACTAAGCTGGGGCATTGGATGAAGATTTATTTGGGACAAAGCTTATCCCACCTTACCTTACACTCTGAAGCATCACTAGTTTCAACTCTGAAAAGATTCAAAGAATGAATCTTGCTTTCTTGTGATAAGCAAACAGGATATAAAACCCAAGCGACAGCGATGTAGTGGGTTTGTAACAGAGAGGAGCAGGGGAGGAGATGGGAGGAAGGATGGAACAGGAGGAAGGGGGACTATTGATCTCCAAGTCCTGCACATGCTGATATTCAATGAATTTGGCTGTCAATAACAAAAGTTGATCCTTTCCATGTCCTTTGACTTCTACGACCAATGTGCTCTGTCGTTTAGAAAAGAAAAGCAACTTACTTGAGGGAAGAAAAAGATTAACTGAGAAAGTCTGTAAAAGGAATCAGTTTCTTTTTTATACTCTTAAAACCAAAATGTTCTCAGCAAACCCTTCTGTACTCTGAAACAAACACCCAATAAAGAGAAAAGCTGTTAAAATGAAACATTTTCCTTGGCAACAAGGCTTCACATTGAGCATGCTTCTGCTGAAATACCAGCAGTGAAATGTTTTGTGTGAAATCAAGAAAGAGTCTTAATCTTCAAGTCATTGGCATTTTGCTTATGCATTCGGCATATGTTATTCTTATTCCTATTGTTATTATAGAACATGGTTTAAAAACTAGCAAAAGCTTTGTCTTTGTTCAATGACAATGGTTATGAAGAAATTAGAGTTCAAAAATGCATTTTCCTCTCTTATTTGAAATTCAAAGACACAATCTTTCACACAATGAGAGATTTCAAATGGTACTTGGGCAAAGTATAGAAAAATACATAATAAAAATCCATAGTATGATTTTTTTGTACATATACTCTGGTTATTCTCAGCAGATTGCTGCAAAGTGTTCATAATGTAACCTTAGGGTAACACGAATTTTGCTCTAAGCATAAAATGCAGCAGAAGGTACAGAAGGGCAAAAATGTGAATGTTCTTTTTGCTAATCCCAGGCTGATGGATGTGCTCCCATGAAAACCACAGGAGGCTTATGGGTTTGATGTTAAAACAAAGGAAACTTTGTGGGTTTTGACCTGCCTCAGCTTCATTCCTTCTTGAAACTTAAAGACTTGTGGCAATTTTACTCCTAAGGCCAAGTTCATCCTTAGTGTGGATCTATGGAGGTCAGAGATCTTTTATCTGGGATGAATTAGGTAACTAGGACCTCGTGATATTCCACAGGGAATTTGGTACCTTTGAATATCAAGTTATTTCCATCATTCTCCCATTAAGAAGAAAAAATGCAAAGGAAAGGGGTTTTTCCCACAGTGCAATCTTAATGAAATAAAAAAAATATCAGAGTGGCTTATCTGTGGGAGAGCTTCTCTCTCACGATGGCAGTAGGATGAAAAGCCAGTTTACTGTCCTGGGCATGAATGCGAGCTGGAACGGTGTCACCTAACTGCGAGAAAGGCTGTTTCCCAATGAGTGAGATCAGGTTTAGGCGATTACAAATAGCTCAAAAGAAAACCTATTATTGTAGGAGTTCAAACAACCTTTGCAGTCTTATAGAATCTACTCAGCTACAGATGTGCTCCTGTCGGATATGGACATAATTCAGTGCTTACACTCACTCCTGTGCCTGTTATAGTTTCACCCATTTGGATACCACCTAAGCAGGGTAACGATAAGAGTTGGAGGTAATAAGCATTAGTGCTATATTTTTCAATTTGACACCCACAGATAATTTTTTTAAAGGACACTAAATTTTTTCAAGTACATTTTTTCAAGATCAGAATGCAGTAGAAAAAAAATAAGTGAAAGTGAAATTAATGGGGATTTTTTTCTTCTTTTCCTGCATGTTGCTGTATTCTGCCAAAAAAACCCAAACCCAATCCTCAGATGGCACTACACTAAATTATGAGAGAAAGTAGAACTATGTAGGTTAAGATTTAGAAAGATATTTTGTACATTCTGACTATCAGTGTGGCCAATTACCTAAACCAAGAGGAATTTTTGTGACCAAAGTCAACTCCGCTGCTGAGGTTACCTGTCTTCACTGTTGCAATGTTTCATCAGAAATAATTTTAGAATAAGAAAGTTTGATGATGTATCCAGGCTTTTATACCTTCACTGCCATTGATTCTTCTTTAGCTTACAATTCTTTCTCCAAGCATTCGCCAAGCTTGCTGTAGCTACATGGGTTGTTGAATCCACTTTCAAGCTTCCAAGTATGTTTTAAGGTGCCTTGCATCTACAGTTGAGGATGTGTTTGTGCCTGTGCAGACATGACAATTAATTAACAGTACTCAAGGTGACATCCACTACTGCAGGTTTGCATCCTAGTCCTCTACTTCATTGTTCAGTGTCTGGAGGAGAGGGTGTTATTCTAGTACTAATTAACTACTTGTCCTTCCCTCCCTATTGCCACAGCAAATTGGTTACACACCATCTCCCTAAATCTTTATAAAACAAAAGGAACCAAATTTTTATGAATATCTGCAAAAACATCTAAAACACAAATTTGGTGGGATTAAGATGTCAAAACTGTTGCTGAAAACAGGTTCAGTTGCTGTGAAATTGTCCTGTCTGCCAGCATTTTCACTCATCGCTTGTGATAGACTGACTCTGAGGTGGAAGGGGCAGGCAGATTGAGGAGGAGAGGGGAGTGCTGTTCACGAGCCATTTAATTCATTGCTTTTAAGAAGAAGAATGACGGTGACTACTGCTTGACTGACTTTCAAGTGATTAGGGCAGGCTCCTACTCAGGATGTAACTCTTGGCTATGGGCTCTCATATGAGCTGAAGAGGCTTCTGCTAAGGATATAAGTCTTGATTACTTTTTATGTCCACCAAGCACAACATAAAATCTGCTTGGAGGCCAGTTTAGCACAGAGTAAACTGCATGATGCAAAGGCAAATTTAATACATTTGGAAAACTGTAACTGAGATCAGTTGTGTAAGTTACACAGTTACAGTCATTATCTTTCCAAAGAAAGATGAAGGGTATTTACATGATTTAGTATCAGACATGTAAATTCAGGTGCTAATCTCAAGAACTTTATTCCTCCATGGGCTCTGTAATCAATAGAGCTAAATAAATCAGATGCAGAAAGATTAATTTAGTAGTCACATAGCACAGCTAGGTTTCACACAGTGTTATTCAAGTTGAAGTTTGCTCCAATCTCCTCTTCATAAAATTCCCCAATTTTATGTTGATATCACAATTTCTTCCTTTTGTTGACTTTCCAGCTGTATTATCTCTCCTTCAAAGAGCATTTGCCAGCCTACTGTGGCAAAAACGCCATTTGCATCCTTGCTTGTATCATTTCTAAGAGTAGTCATTTTTCTTTCATATCCTTTAAAAATGTAAAAAGTGATACACTAAATGTAATATTCATGGGATGAAGGGAAACTTTTAAAAGAATTTGTAAGCAGATGCCTGTGTATTTCCAACAAAAATAAAGAAAATTATATCACTACAGAAAAAAAAAGAAATCACATTTGTGCAAGGACAACACTATATCAAGAGAGAATAATTCACTTTGTCCTATCTTGGGGTTAAATGCTTGCTGCTGCTTGGGAAAGCTTGTGTTTCTTTTGTGCTGTGTATGTCTGTGAATGTTTTATGAATCTAATTGAGCTTAGGAATCAAGTTTCTTAGACAGACACAGTTTATTCAGAAGAATAAAGATACAGCAGAAAGTTATTGATTTTTGAGGCATCTACGCCTTGTGAAAAATTAACCAGACATTCTTTCCAAATCAATACTATTACCCTTGCTGTTTCAGGACTTCTTAATCTGACCCATAGACTGTTTCCAGTGTAAAATAGTCCGTGCCATCATTCCTTTCATAAAAGATGATTTTTACCGTCCCTTTTGTCAACATCCATATCTCCCACTACTCTTTGTGGATATGCACCCATGCATGTCTCTGTACAGGGATACCTATGCTCATGAGAAACAGAAAGGCCCATGTTTAACAAATTTAGAGGTGTAACAAATGCAAGTATCTTGGTCATAAAGACCAAGTCTTCTTTTACGGATAGACCTGAAAACACAAATGTAATACTCTTCCATGATGTGTAAATGCTGTTTTGGAAAAAACCATACTAGGAGATTAAAGTCTATTCAGTATCCATTCCCAAGTGATGTCTCTTTTGAAATAGAAATTAAAGTTCACAGCTACAGGTGCTAAATCTTGGTAAGATTTGCCATATCCAAAGCAGAAACATGCTGTAGTTGCCCATCCACTAAAAACATTGCAGCTTTCAGTCAGGGACAGGAGTTGCTTTATAGACCTCGAGCAATTATTTCCCTGCTCTTCACAAACATTGTTCTATAACGGGTCTCCTGTTTCAAATTGATTTCTTTTAAAAATTGCTTTTGTTTTATTTTCCCTCACAGTCATTCAATCTTAGCTTTCCTAAACTTGAGAAAGCCTGAATTTTGTTGTTTTTGAGATAACTTCATCAAGTTGACAGGAGTAAATTTTCCATGAAAAGACTTTGCTAGCCTTTCTTCATGTTTAATGCCTTCTGTAACTGTGCAGCAGTGGTTTCGTACACCCTCATTTCTTACTTCTCTAACACTAGGGGTGCTTTCTGTTTGATAATATATATTGTGTTTGATAATATATATTGAAGAAAGTCTGCCTCTAATGAAAGAAATTAATGGAATTCTTAGCATCTATCATTGATAGCACCGAACAGAAAGAACATATTGTGGATTTCAGTTAGCTTTTTCGGTATTAATTTACTAATCATGAAAGTATTTTCTTCTATAAATTAGCCTTTAGTGTGGCATACATTTCTGAACCCATACTGGGGACTGGTTCCCTAATGGATGTTTCATAACAGAAATTTAATTTAAGTGACCAAAATCTACCTTCTGCAGGAGCCTATGGGACTTGTGCTGGGTAAAAATAAGCATTTGTGATTATCCCTTGGTACATGACATCAGTAACACATGCGACCTATAAAAAGACTTTATACTCTTGTCAAAACATGCTTTCCTGCACTTTTGGGGCACATACCCTTGTCAGATCTCGTGAGACAAAAAAATAAATTACACCTGTTTAGACCATGAATGATAAATCTCTAAAGAAGGTCAAGTTCATTCTTGAGAGCTGATGGAAATTGTCAGGGGAAGGTTCACATTGATTATGGAAGAAATACAGTCTGACAGCACAAATTTCTATCCTAGGTGACTCCTTGGGCATTTGAAATTTTACAGAACTTTCAGTAAGGTGCCAGTATACAAGTGCTGCTGCTTGAACCAAATTCCTTCTTGTTTAGTTAAACACCTCTTCTCACTTTCAGTCTGAAAAATTATGTTAACCACTGTAATTCACTGTGTAGTTTAAATAGGTAGGAAGAGCAGAACCATTCCACTTACTAATGGCTGAGTGGTCCTGTTAGACACAATTTGCAATGTGCATTGGTATTTATCTGGATGAAAGTCACTCTGTTAATGGAAATTACTGGAATTATAAAAAAAGTTGGAATTTCAGATCTAAAATATTTTTTGGTGTGTTCAATGAGTTCCTAAACTACTATGGAAAATAAATTATTTTGTAACATGGTTTTGTCCATTAAAGGCCAGAAAGGTCCAGTAGACTACAATTGAAGTGTACAGGTCAGACCTTCCTGGACTGTCTTCGACTCTCTGAAGTACTTTTATTACATATACATAATTTATGCATGTATATATTTAAATAGACTAGTAAAAACACAAGTACGAAGCTTTAAAATATAAAAAAAAAAAGGATGAATATTTCAAAGCCTGAGGTACTCTCATTGATGGTCTGTACCAGGAGTATAAAATTGAAAATGTCATTGTTCAGAAGCAATTTATACCCTTCCCAATATTAAAAATCAGGAAAAAAAAAATAAATACGAAGGTTTAAATTGGAACATTTAAATTGAACCGATCCAAGATGCAGTTAAGGGGGCCTTTCAAAGGCCTCTACTTTTTCTTTTTTACAGTTCTTTCACTGTAAAACTGCAATTGAACCTTTCAGTTTGAATGGAAGATCAAGATGGTGTTTCATTTGAAACTGACTTTGAGTCTTTCTTGAAATTACCCCAGGGTTAACAGAATTTGAAATGTTCAGTGCAGATAAGAAAGTTCAATTCAGTACCAGCTTTCCCAGGTTCCTGGACATAATACACACACATCGTCTATTGACAGTTGTATCTTTCATAATGATTCTACCGGTATTCAAACAAAATGATAATTTAAAAAAAAAAAAAAAAGGATTCAGTACATTAATGATTTAATCATAAGCATTTGGTCTATCAAAGATCCTCAGACCCCAGGTCATAGAAAAAGATATATCGCAAAAACAAGTGTGAATTAAATCCTTGCAGTATTCTGCCAGCAAGATGGATTTTTTATTGGTTTTTTATGTATTTTATATAAGAAAGGTTATGACATGATCAGCCAAAATTGAAAAAAACCTATTTGTATAATTAACCGATGGGTTAAAAAAAATTGAGTGGCATCACGTTTTCCACAGAGTAAGTGTTGACACCTCTTTGTCCTGCGCTCTGCCATTTGCTAAATGATACTTCACAAGCAGCAGTCTCTGTGGAGCCACACTGATTACAGCCAGGAACACAGAAGCACAATGACAAAAAGAAACAATCTCTTGTACATTTACAGCATGCCCTTATTAAAAGTGAAGAGATTTCTGAGTCAGCTGTCCATATATTCAATGTAAAACTTGCAGATGACTAGGTGCATCACTGCATCTAGTTCAAGATGCACCAGAAGGCATCCAGAAGTAAAGTACTTTTCTGTGGCTCTGTGTTTTGTCCACAGCTAATGAGATGTGTTGAAGAGCAAAATAAAAAAAAATAAATTAATAGTTAAAAACTAAATTTGCTTCAATGATGCTATCAGGGCATTCATACAAAATTGAAAATGCAAAGTATAACAAAGGAGAAAGTGGAAAATAGGAGACAAATTACATTAAAAGTTATGAAGTGCAGAAAGCTGATTTAAAAAATCCCCAAAATATTAAGATATCATTGATTATTAACCACAAAGAGAAGTTGGCTTTTAAAGCAAAATGGGAATAAAAGTAATCCTACATTGTTGTGAGTTTACCAATTGGAAATGGTGAAATTGTTAAAAATTGATGTAGACTGTGTTAAAAAAAAAACACGTGTTAAAAATTGAAGCAGATGTGTTTGATAAATATGTTTTCACTGCATGGAAAAAAAATTGCTGTTGCATTTAGCCTTAAGAGGATGATGAAATATATTCCAGCCTATTATAAACTGAAGAGGCTTTAACAGCTGCTATGCATAAACATCAGGCCCACCTTAAAAAAATTCCCAGTAATGCTAATTTTTAATATTCTTCAGATATTTGGAATATTCCAGAACAATAAAACACTACTACAGATGTGCCAGAATGCAGGAAGGGCAGGTAGGATAACCAGGCTGGTTAGTCTAACATCCATCTGGACAAAATAATTGAAGAGGTAATAAAGTAACCAGTTAATAAAGCATGAGAAGATAGGGATATAATTAGTGCCTGTCAAAATGGTTTTATGGAAAATAAACCTTGTCAGACAAATTCTTTTATGGGATTACATGTTTAGCTGATAAAGCTATTATTATAGACAGAATATGTTTAGATTTTTGTGAGACTTTTGACTCAAATCTTCTGACATTCAGATTTTTAAAAATTATATTTGTGCTGTATCAAAATAAAGCACATGTTAAATTGAATAAAAAGTGATGGATCTCCAAAAATAGCTGTCAATGAGGACTCATCACTGAATAAGAATGTTTTCAGAGGAGCTAATATTCAATCTGACACTATTCAACATTTTTTTTTTAATCCAGGGTGCAGGAATAGATATGAAATTGCCACTGAAAAGAAAAATGATTAGTAGGTGACAGATGAGAAGAACAGTAAATAGCAGCAAGTCACAGGCTTATGCTAGAGGGACATATCCCTCTGTAGTCTGAGTTTTAGAACAACAAAGCTGTGCACCTCCTGACAAGGGATTCATGCCACCACCACCTTCTCTACTGCTACCTAAACCCTAAAAGAGGTTTGAAAAGCTCTGAGGCTGAAAGGCTAGGTGAGCAGTACTGGAAAACCAGCTCAAAGTGAAATGTTGTTATGGCCAAAAAGCTCATGAAATTCCCATACTACAAAAGGAAGGATGTTGTGAATTAATCATGACTAACAAATTTGGAAGAGTTTTGCTTTAAGCATTTTTAAACAGATATTCAAAACTGGAAAAAGTATAGGAGTCACAAAATTATTCTGTGGACTGAAAGGATAAACGTGTGCAAATTCTCAAAAATAATTATGGGAGAACTTCGTGGCATCTAAAATGTACCTTCATCAAGATAGCAAAGGGATAACATGAACTAGTGATTATAAAATAAAATCAGAAAAATTTAAAGGAGAATCAAAGACAGTATTAACCATTTATACCCAAAAAAGAAAGAGTGGCTGTTCCGTCTCATAATGATTTGTATCAAAACTGGCCAGATTTGAAAGGAGAATTCATACATTTTATTAGAATATCAGTCTGTTTGGAAAAAGGAGGCAAACTTTAACTTATAAAATGCATCTCCTAGTTCTGTTACCTTTGGACATCCTTTCTGACATCTATTCGACAACTTCACCATGTCTCTGTACTCTAAGTTTGGTGTGCAGGTGACTTCTGACCCCTTGGTAGCTTATATCTAACGTGGAAATAGCTTTGGAGCCCAAGTGTCCCTGTGAAAGAACCCTGAAATCCTACATCAATGGTCTAGATTTGAACCTGCAAACCAGAAGCCTAAAAAAATCCAGCATTAACAACAGCATAGCTCCAACACCTGGAGAACCTGCAAGTAGAAAATAGAGTTTATTTCTATAACAGCGCTTAATTTCAGGCCAAGAAAATGCCAAATATTAGAAAACCAAGCAAGAGTGTAGTCAGCAGACTATACTAATATGATTACACAGTTTCCAGAACTATTAGAAACTGCCTTAGTAGACAAAGCATTGAGCCCAGAGCTTGTTGAATGGTGCCCGCATGGCACAACCCTTTGCAGCAAGGTCCTGAGGGATAGACTCCATCTAATATTAGACATTTAGGCTCCTTTTTTAATCAGTAAAGGGAAATGGACCTCTCTGGAGTGTGATTCATCTGATCTATTTTAAACACTACACTTGCAATGAGACAAATGTGACCTAGAGTATCTCTTTACTTCAACCGACTGTAAAGCAAGACTAGACAAGTAAAGCAGACAAAAATGCCTAGATTTAGCGAGATGAACCCCAAGATGATTGTGGAATTTAGGAGCTGCTATTAATCTGTTAAGCTGAAGTTGAGTGAGGAATATTTAATTAGAATGTAGGTTTAACCTACTTCCCATTAAATATGACTAATTCCTTTATCAAACCTGCATCCCAGTTGATCCACCCATTCTTAGTTTAGAGAGTGAGCTCAATGTTCTGGAAGGAAAGGTGCTCAAAGGTGTTGGGAGTGAGCACCTTCATCAAACCCCATTGTTCATTTATGATGCTTTCTCCCCTTATCCATCTCCTTTGAAATAAATAAATATGGATTCTTCAAATTATCTAATCCATATGGTCTTAGCTTAGCTAACAGATCTCTCTAATGCACCCAGACTCACACAAACAAGTGATTTGATCTGTTAGTTTTTACCTCAAATTTCAATGAGTGCATTTCCAGAGTCAGATCTTCTGTTGTGTGGGGTTTTTTCAACTGATCAAAGCAATTCACTCAAAAGGAAATGGAAAATTTTTAAGGAAAATTAAAAGATACCAAACTCATGACTCTACCATAAAAGAAGTTTCATACCAAACACTCAAAATCGTTATAATGTTATTATACAAAGTGTTCCTGAAAGATGATCTTCAATAACAAATATAGAAGGAGACAACTGGAACCACATGAACTAAGTTTGGGAATATATGTTGAATTCCTGTGCCCCTGGACTGCTACTCCTTCTCCACAAATTCTCCAAATTATAACACAATCTATGATTTTTACTTTCTTGTTATGTATGTAGGTATTAATCCTAGTTTAGTCTGTAAATCTTTTTAAAGGAAAAGAATATTTCAATGGGAAGACCTTTAGATTTCAAATCACGGCAGTTGGAAGAAGAATGAAAAGTTTTACCTGGGCTCCTTTTGTGAATTTTTTTCATTTTTACTGAAAAGAAAAACCAACACTCAGAATCTTTGTTCCAGCGTTGCTTACAAGTTGGCTTCAACTGCATATAAAGAAAATAAATGCCTGTATTGCATAGAGACCAAAAGGTATTTTCTAAAGCTGATGAAAAAAATATAAGAACTAAAACAGTTCTTCATGTTGCCATATGTATGCCCATGCATTCATAAACACAGACTCACATATAATAGTAAAAAAGGCTATGAATGACTTAAAATTAAGACATGGAACCTGAAATGCAAACTGGACCTGTGGTCAGCTAAGGAAAAACTATGTACTATCAGCTGATGCATGGATGATATATTACCAATGGATTCTAAATAACAAAGGCATAGTAGTTGCTGGGCATATTGAGAGGAGAAAGTAAAGTTACCAATCAGCAAATTGCTTTGTTATAATTAGATATTCTTGAAATGTGTGGCCTCAAAGTGCATGGATTTTAGTTAATATTTAAAGCAGTGATTTTTCAGTCTGATGTCCCTCTAGTCTAGCAAACATTTCTATTAAATGGTTAAGATAAGCAAGGAAAACTGCATTAAAAGTTACAAGCATAAATACATTAATGAATGGAACAGAATGTACTTGTTCAATGGCGGCAGCTGTAATCCTTTGCACTTCTGTAGCACTTCCATCTTGAAATCTCCATTGACTGACTCTGGAACCAATCCAGCAGCGCACTTAAACATGGATTTGACTTGAAGCATTAGGCCAATAGTATTGAACATCTATTTAGGTGTTTAGCTTCAGGAGGGATGCAATAATCATCATAAGGACAAACATTAATCAGGGTGATCCTGACATGGGTGCTATTGTACATTTTAATTATATGACAATTCTGATTATTTCAGTGGAGATTTAGCTCAGTGAAGTCATTCCTGGCTGGAAATGGATTAGAAACACAAGTTAAACACAGGTACTTCTGAGGTGTCCCAGAAAGAAGTTAAAAACATGCAGTGCTGCCCAAGACACTAAATTCACCAAGAGAAAATAAGGCTGACATCAGGAGAATGTTTTAAATTCCATTCCTCTTTGGGATTTTGGCACCTGACTCAGAGGTTATCAAAGGTGTCGCTCTTTTCACAAGACTCACAACAATATCCTGCCAGGATGCTATTGACCTTCTTGGCCACCTGGGCACACTGCTGGCTCATGTT
>BJBW01002889.1:9566-46532 GCA_004320125.1 Scolopax mira
TGCTGCTCTGTAATGGTTAGGGAGGCATCTAGTTTCTCTGTAATATATTGTGCAAATTCCCCAAATGTCCTATCAATGTATCTTTAGAAAATTGAGGGGCTGTAGTTCCACTGATGCTTGACAAGTTATGTATTTAATATGTTATTGTTTTCACTCTCTGAAGGAACTAATTGGCATCTCTGACAGTGTTGTAAACCTGTTTTATTAAATGCAAATCATTAAACTATTTTTGAGTGTCAAGCTTTGTCTAGAAGCTGAACTAGCAGGGTGTTTGTCCAGCAGAACTACATGTTCCCAAGACAGGTGGCACTATATCCAAAATTGAATGTCAGCTTTTGCATGTACTGAGCTCCAGCTCATCCACGGTTCTGTGGCTGTGTGAAAGCAGCTTTGCTTGCCCAACTCACTATTTCTCAATCAGTTGTTGTAGGTAAGTGTTGTTCTTCAGATGGTTTGTAGCATTAGAATTTAATTACATTCATATCTTACGCAATAAAGGCAAGTCTCTTTTCTTTCTCCTGATAGAAAACAAGAAGAACAACAACTCTTAGTTTAAACTGTAGTCCAGTCTTATTCTGTAACTTTGTCTATAGCAGTGTACAGCTTTCAGTCAGTTGTTTCTTCTGTCCCTGACTTAAAATGTAGTTGCTCTAACAGAAAGGCAGTGCAGCCACTGATGGTGGAAAGTCACATGAACTAACACAGTGATGTGAAGTCTTTCTCTAGTTCCCACTAGTTCCTAGTACATGTTAGTTCAAGTCATCAATTATACTGATACATTTGAGTTCCCCTTGCTTTAGCTAACAATAGTATTGAAAAAAGGTATTCTACTTTCATAACATAAGAGCTTGAGTACCTAGTTCCAGTTTATTAGGTTTATCTGTGATTAAGGCTTTGATACCAGCTGGGACTAGAGATGATAATGTTTTTTATCAGAAAACACTAATGCATTTGAAATAAGTATGTTCCCATATAGTTTGTTTTCAATTAAACTTTTCTAAGGAAAGCTTTCCTAGATTCAGGTTGGAACTTCAGAATGAATAAGAACACAAAATGGATAAAGGCTCTTTTTTAAAGTTACTTAATTTGCATACACAATCTTAGGATCATACGTCCTTTCAGCTCTATTCTTCCTGTGTACATTTTGGGATTTTTTAATTGCTTGCTTGTTTGGTTGGTTTTTGGTTTGGTGATGCTTGTTTTTTTTCCTGGTGAAAGGTTTGTAGGGTTTTCAAAAGTAGAAAAACTGTGAAAACTCAGGCTTGTAAGGAGGGAACTGTCTATTTTATTCAGTGGCAGGTTTGATCTCGGAAGCAAGCCAATAAAAACTCAGTTGCTATCAGTTTTCTGAAATGAATATGAAAGGGGAAGATCCTGTTATACTGATGTAGGTAATTTTTAAACTGCCTTGAGCTTCACAAAAATGTTAATATTAATAGAAAAGAGCTATTACGGGACTTAGATCTTATTCTTTCGTAGGATTTCCTTGGGTCAGTTGCAGACTACTTGGCCTTCTTTAGGAGCCAATGATAAATATTTTAATAATAATTATTATTATAATTATAAATAATTTAACTAGTTCTTATTTCTAATCTTTCATCACTATGTATGAACGTATGAATTTGCTCTCACTATATTGCTGAGGGATAGGTCCGTAAAAGGTGAGTCTGCCTGATAGTTTGGAGAAGCATAAAGGTCTATATATTGGTTTTGTATTGCATAAGATGCTTGTTCTTTCTCAGCTAAAGACAAACAAGGAAAAAACTTGTGTATATAATACATATTGTGGCCTATTCATTGCAAAGTTTCAGGGTGTGTCACGAAGAATGTTTTGTCTCATCATCTTGACTTATTTGTCATTGCTTGTGTCTTGAGTCTAATTAGATAAGTGCATATTTTGCCCTGAAGAATTTAGCACAGTGCAGGGAAGTTTGCAGTGTGTGAAGGTAGATAGAAGAGGCCACTGGCATGATGAAATAGGAAAGTAAGACAAGTTTTTCTGATAAGTTACAGCTGTTTTTCTCAGCTTTGCTCCCATTAAAATAGTAAATAGGTATCTTTCCAGAATTAGCTTCACCTCAGTACTGAATTAGTGTAAATTGTGCTTGGTAGCAGCTTTATGAAACCTATGGGAATTTGTAACCATTCTGAATAAAGGAGATTTGGAAAGTTCAATATTAGAAATTGTGAGATTTTATGACAGCCTAAAAAAAGGCAAAAGGGAAACCAGGATTTTTTTTTTTTTTTCATAATAAAAGTGATCATTATCAACACAGTGGTTTTATGTTTGTCTTGGAGGAAAAACACCATTGTAATGGCAGTAAACTTATAAGAAAGAAGTCATAGAAAATAGAACTGCAGAACAAAATCTCTAAGGATTAAATTCTCAGTTGACAGGATGCTTTCTTGTGTATCATTGTTCTTTGCCTCCCAGCATTTTTTAGAACCAAGAGGGTTTTTAAATAAAGCTGACTTCATTTTTCTAAGTGTAGATTAATTAAATTGTTTACAAGTGTGCATTATTATTTCAAAATACAGTCTTGGAATACATGAGAGAGAGAAGTTAAGATATACTGTGAATATATGGGCCTGCAAGGATTGATTGAATTGGAGTGCTAAATGTAAACTCATTCATTAGATTTTGATTTTGTTTCTGCAGCCCTAGAATCTGTTGGGCTGAACAGAAAATCGCCAGAGAAACCTTCTTTTTTGCCACTATTTTCAGACAAGCTTCTCATTAATCAGCCAAGCAACAGAGATAACAAAATTTGCTGCATTTGTTGTATATGGAGCAGGGGGATTAGAGAGAGGGGTTTTTGAGTTGAACTGTCCTTAGAAAAGTTCAACTGTGAGGAGAGTTGATGGGTTTACGGCCCTTGAGAGAAGGTGGCAGGAGCCCGGTGGAAGTTGTCCTGCCCAAGCACAGAAGCTGAGGTTCCTGGTGGCCGTGTCTCAGAAACACTGGTTTGATTTAAAACCAGAGAGGGCCTCGCCCGTGATTCAGCACACTCTCCTGTCGGGCCGGTTTGGGTCCCATCCTGCTGGCTGTGTGACACCTGTGACTGAAATGAGAATTTAGGAGCATCTGTACTGGCCAGGGTCAAAGACTGAGCTCAGCCCAGTTCCCAGTGTTTCCCAGTGGCTGCTCCTTGGGGTGGAATGTGTGCACAGTCCAAGCGTATGGCAGTATCTCTGGCCACGTGCTGTCCATGGGCTTACTTAATCAAAAGCAATATCTTCGTGTTCTGTAAATTCATCTTTTTCTTTAATGAGTCTGACTAATTGCTTTTAACAATTGTGTATACTTTAGGTACATGCTGTGGCCTGTAACAATGAATTCCATAATTTGTCACAAATTAGCACTTGTGCAGGACCAGAGACGGGAAAAGGAGATATCCAGAGGCAGGAGAATGCAGGATCAAAATTTTAGGTGTGCAAGTCATGTATCATATACTCTTTTTCATTTTTTTAAAGGACTCTGCATTTCTGCTTTAGTGTATGTTTCAGGGCTATGAGGTACATAGTCCTTTATCTCTCTGGATTCTGGAGAAATTTTTTAAACCTCTGGTTTGCTGGAAATGGATTAATGCAAAAGTAATGTCACCCACTTGAAGTGTATTTGGGCATTTAAAAGCAGTGTTTGTCACCTTAGTTTCATATTAAGTCGAATGTTGTAAAATTTACACTGAGTGTTCTTTTCGTTACAAGTCTTTTAAAACAAAGATTTGGTCACTGTAAATACAACAACATTGTTGAGAGAGTTTTGGAGAAACCTCTTTACTACCCGGCTTAGATGAATAAGATTTGCTGGCAGTGCTTGAGGTTCAAAGTGAAGAAATTGACTGGGTAGTAAATGAATTGATTCCATTGCTACAGGCCTGCTCACGTTTACAAACTGCAAGCTAAGCAGTGCCCTCGTTTCATCCTGCTTTCGTGTCTCTATTGACTAAAATGAGCTGTGGCTTATCTTAACCGAGAGAAGATGGACATGATTACGTGAAGACGATGCATTCCTGAAGGGCACCAGTTGCTGAAACTAGCACGTAGTTCACAAAATGATTTACTGTAATATTCTTTTTATGTCCATTCAATTCGAAAGCTGCTTCTTCCTACTGGTGAAGTGCAACAGTGTATCTTACACACAGGCTGTTTTACTGTAGGCTATTTCTGTTCATTAGGAGGGTGTGCAGCTGACTACTCCAGTCCCAGGTTTTGAAGCTTTTTTTTAAAATTTGCAAGGAAACTATTTTATGAAACATACGGGTTTTCTTGCCTCTCTTCTAGTAGGAACGTTATGTTCAA
Organism: Scolopax mira; assembly: GCA_004320125.1. Lineage (NCBI taxonomy): Eukaryota > Metazoa > Chordata > Aves > Charadriiformes > Scolopacidae > Scolopax > Scolopax mira. The sequence goes on from BJBW01002889.1 coordinate 13,869, forward strand.
GGGGAAGGGAAGGTCTTTCACAGCATTCTAGCTGTGGCACAAAAGCAGTGTGTGACAGTATGTGAATGCCTTTTTTTTGGTTGAGTCTTTTGCTAATGGGGAAGTCTTTGGGGGAAGACTTTGACACTGCTGCAGAAGGAGGTTAACCCAAAACAATACTGAAACTTTGACCCAAAGTCCATGCTCCCATAGGTAAAATTACTGTAGCTCATTGTCTTGATTGGTACTACTCTGGGATTTACTTTACCGACATCTGAACTTAAAGTGCAAGAAACATATAAATAATTTGTTTCAGTGTAGAACAGTGCAGTGTTTGTCAGTTTAATCACCGTACAATTATAATCTAGTTGCTTTCTGAAGTTGTTTGGGATCCTTCAGATACAAAAAGGGTTACTACAAAATAACTTGCTAATATCGATTTTCTTCAATAGCATTTCTCTCACTTCATAGCTGTTCTTCACTGTTAATGGCTACTCAGTTATACTGAGAAGATGTATAGCAACATATAATTAAAAAAAAAACCAAAACAAAACTCCACAACCCTATCTCAGGATGTTGCTAATCGTTCCTGGTTTTGCTGGCTGTTTTTAAATCCTAATGAGCTTTGCTTGAGTTGAGATTTTTTTCTCCCTGTATGCTGAAATTATATTGCTGATCTGTAAAATGTAGGTTCTCAGAATACACTTTCTATACACCAGCAGCAGAGTATTATTGTTGTAGGATGTGCTGGAGATGAGCTTTTGTTTTAGCCTCATGAAGTAAGTAATTGTTTACGTATACCCTTGAGCAACCAGCTGCAATTGAAAAAAAAAGAGTATTTTTGAAGATGCTGTGGTAATGAAGCTTCTACACGTGAATTCAGTAACTTTAAAATCTATCTTACAGTACAGTCTTTAAAAATCTAATTCTTTATCTTCTCATTTAGCAAACAGACTCATAAAACACTCTGACAGTTATCTGATTCTGTGGGTGATTCTAGTGAGTAAATAGGCTACAACATGATACTGGGAGAAAAAAAAATTGGGTGCACTGATATTTCACTGTTTTGGAAATGTCATAGTATCTTCAGTGAATGTAAGAGAACATTAAAAATCTGGAGCTTGATCAGTTTTTGAAGGGTTATAAATTATGAGAGCAGATGAGGGGGGACTTGAAAACCAAGGAAATCTTTCACTTCTGAGCCCCGTGAAGGTCATGACACAAGGGGAAAAAGTTTTCAAAAGCCAAAGTAATTGAAATACTTCTCTTCTGAAAACAGCTTAGAAACTTCAGGATAATTTTTTGCTATTTGTCAAGACAGAGACTATTTTGCTGTGATTAAGGAAGCAATGGTAGGTGTCATCCCAGAAGCAGTTAAAAAAAATTGTTATGCCAGAGAGGAACAATCTGCTTTCCTGCTTGTGCCCTTATTTTAAGGCTGTAACATTATCAGTCTATTTTCCCTTTCAAAACTGTGTTAGCTGCACAGAACAGTGTGTTTTAAGGTTGGAACTAAAGCCATTTCACTGGAGTAATTTTGGAATTGGTTCCCTCCATACAAAGGATCTTTGAGTTGGGATAAAATAGATGAGGAAGTTGCTGTATCCTCTATCACTTTTCCTTGTGGCCAGGTAGGGAGAGGCACAGTTGCTGGGATGGGTGACATGCAAAAGAATCTGCTGGCCTTCAGTGGTCATGTTCAGCTTGGAATGACCATCAGCCAAATGCAATTTTGGAGGTTTAATCTTGTAAAAATAAAATAGGAAAGCAGTCTTTGAGAAACCAGAATTCTTCCCGTTCCAGAGGAGGAAAAGATGTGAAAAGTTTATTTTAAGAAAATAAGGAGCTTTTATTAATATATTTACAAAAAGAGATTAATTTCCGGTAATGTTTTGACTAGTGATCATGTTCAGTATGTCTAATGAGTTTTTTTCCACTTCTGCTAGCATTTTATGTTATGTTTCCATGCATTTCCTTTATCAGTTTGCATCCCTTACCGGGGCACAGTAGCTATCAGGCAAGGGAGTATTTCTCTTGCATTTGGTCAGAGGTGAGACTAGGAATCCAGTGTGTCCTGACATTTTGAGCATTTTGAAACATTTACTGCTAATAAGGTTGAATTCTTGTAACGTTATTTCAGAAGAACTACCATATCATAAGTTACTGGCTCAGTAACAGGGGATTTGCTGTAAAGCTTCAGAATTTGACTTGCTGGCTCTAAATATACAGCTATGGTAAAAAAAATTGGGGAATAATTCCAATAGCTGTACAGCTGATACAGTCTGTCAAAGGTGGAAGCTGGACAGTCCAACAGCCTCTCTTTCTCTCCCTCCACCCCCTTGGCTTCTCCCTTCATTTCCAGTTTGCAGTGATGTGGGCTTAACTCCCTTCTCTTTTGACTTGTTAGAACTGCTGTTAAACTGACTTGCTTTGGGAACTGAACAGGAAGTGCAGAATAAATGGGAAAGGGGTAGGAATATGGGCAGTTATACTGGCTCACCCCATCTGTTGGAGCTTTTGTTAAGAACCCTGACAGGAACTCTCTAAATAACAGTTTTGTCCTAGAAGGATAGAACTGAGATAAAGATGAATTGCTAATCTTTAAGTATTAAAATTCATAACCTGGAAAGCTTTGTTGTCTCTCAAATCTTAAGACTGTGCGACTGGATTCTGTTTTCCTTTCATTGGTGTAAATATACCTTAATTTCACTGAAAGTCAACCTGGGATGCAGCTGGAAAAAAAAAATTCAGACTGTTTAATGAGACACAGTTGAAGAAATTCAGTGAGACAAACTAAGATGAATGGATGTGTGGGAAGTAACTACAGTTGAAGAGAATGATATGCTACGTTTTGAGAAAAATAAACAAGTAAGAGGGTAGTAATAAAGTGCTTGCACAGAGTAAGCCAATTTTCTAGAGCTGGGTACCCAACAATAGTTAATTTGGGAGATGCAGCTATTGTCCCATTGCATCGCTTTCTTAAAAGAAACAAGAAAAACTGGTCTGGTACTTTTGAAAGGCAAGGCAGCAGCTTAGTCACTATCAGAACTACTCACTTTTCCTGAAACTGGCGGGTGTGGGTGTGTGTGGGTGGGTGTGTGTGTGTAAAACATGAAGAAAACAGACAAAAAAAAGAACTTGACCAGAGTTACTGATGCTATTTTATGAATGCTTTGGGTTTTTTGGCCAGGTTTTTGGCCACCAAAGCTATCACTCCCCCTCCTCAACCGGATAGGGGAGAGAAAATACAGTGAAAGGCTTGAGAATTTGAGATAAGGGTAGGGAGAGATCATTCACCAGCTACCATCTTGGGGAAAACAGACTTGACTTGAGGAAATTAATTTATTGCCAATTAGAAGCCAGAGTAGGGTATTAAGAAATAAAATTGAAATCTTAAAACAACTTCCACCTGTCCCTCCCTTCTTCCTGGGCTCAACCTCATTCCCAATTTCTCTACCACTTTCTCCCATGCGTTGCAGGCAGATGGTGAATGGGGGTTGCAGTCACTCTGCATGAGTGACTCTTCATAGGGAAGACTTCTCACACTCTTCCTCTGCTCCAGTGGGGGGTCCTTCCCATGGGAGACAGTCCTCCACAAACTTCTCCAACATGAGTCCTTTCCACAGGCTGCATGTTCTGAAACAATATGGGTGTTTAATCTAATTGAGACAAGCCCTGGGATGGATACTTCTGGAGAAGGACATAGCCCCCCAAAACAGTAAGCATCTCCTGATGCAGAATAATTGTCTTAAAGTTATCTATGGGGAAGTAGGTGGAACAGCTGTTCCCTGCAGGTGGGATTACTGCTTACCAAAATCAGGATTGAGATGATGCCACAATCTTCGCTCCTCTCAGGATGATCACAGCCTGAAGAGAGAGTGCAAAGATAGGATGTTGTTTGTACAAGTCACCAGGAGACAACATCTGTGCCTGCAAATTGCTACCCAGGTGGATATTTAGCATTTTATACAAAGAGTAGCCCAATTTGTGATCTTCCGATCACACCCTTTTTAAAGGAGAGCAGTATGCACATTTCCCATCTCCTAGACTGTTTAAGCAAGCATCAATAACAGGTCTACATATGAAGAAGTTTCGAAAGACCTCTCTGTGAGTCATGAGAACAGTGGTTAGGTAAACATGCATCTGTTGTGGTTAAATTTTTTTATTTACCACAACTTTGACTCAGCATCCTTCCCAGACCCTGAGTCCTACACAGTTAATAGCAGAGGGTGTTCACAGAAAAAGAATCTGTCCCTGGGGATGTGCTGTGTTTGGCTGTTGGCATATAGATAATTATTTCTTGCTCATGCACTTATATTTATACTCAATGCACTCTTTAAAGCTCCTTGTACTCCTGAGTGTCTCTATTTTTAATCTATCACCATTCTATTGCCATTCATCTGTCACTATCTATCTTCATGATGCATTACATGGAGATGCGAAAAAAAAGATTGAAGATATATCTTGGGCTTATAGAAAGAAGAAATTTTGTTTCCAGTACAATAAAAATAACCTCCGACTTACTATGCTTATACTAATATCTCTGTATATTTTGATTTTTATTTTGGTGGTTTTGCTTATTTATCAGTTACAGTAAGAAAAATCACTTCCAGCACATCCCATCTGTATCTGGAATTCAAGGACTTGTGCACTTTACTTTTCATTAAGCTGCACATATGATTCTGACTTGTGGATGATAGATAACGAAAGGTGAAATGAAATGGCTACAGAGCTTTTAGAACTGAATAATTCCCCAACCAAGTTATGCAGTTACTTCAAGTGAAAAATTAACAAGCTACTGTGCTTGGCATTTTAATAATGCATAGGAAGGTGGCCCCATGTCTGTTTGGCTTTTTTATTCTGGATTTTTTTCATGTTTTGGCACATAAACTCAAGGAAATAAGTGGCATAAGATTTTTTTTTTTAATAGAAAGATATCTATATATGAAACTCATTTTTCAATGTCTAGATATTGAGGGCTTCATATGCTTTAGATCTGGCACTTGTGGTGTTGAACATGAATTCAGAAATATGTTTTCAATAAATCTGCTTCTCTATTTAGTATACAACAGCTCAACTCCTAATAGCAATGTATATTGGTTTGTATACATATTGGTATGTATGTGGATGGGTGGTGATAGTACAGTGCAAAAGAGGCTGAATAGTGTTTTAATTAATGCAAATCACATAAATCTATCTTTTGTATTCCATGTCTGTTTTTCATTATTTCTTCCCATCCCTTTCTGTCCAGAAAAAAAATAACTTGGTTTTGTTTCCTTCAATTCTGCTATTTCCACCTCCCTCTATTTACTCTGTTCTGATAAACCAAGTACTATTCTGCAGAAATGATACTGGAATTGGAGGGAGACGTGACAGGCTCCAGTCTGTTCTTAAGTGGCCCTTGCTTATCTACATCTATCCTTTTTCTCTGCACTTCTCTCTAATTTTTCTTTCCTTTTGCTTTCTTGTCTCATTTATTTCTGTAGCTCTTGTTCCTCTGTCAGCCATGGGTGATCATGCGTTGTATTTCTAATTCTTTTGAATTGGGCAGTGACAACAACTAAAAACAGAAGTATGGTAGCAATTACTTCACTGTCTTAATTGTGCACTGTTTGAAGCACCTGTGGAAAAAGTGTCAGTGAGAGCATAGCAGGCATCCAAACTGAGTAGCTTGATGCAAAACAATAATTTTAATTTTTGCCTTTCTGATGTTGGGAAGGAGAGAGAAATTGAAACTCTAAGTGTAATTAGAAAATGAGAGGCTGAAAGCTTGAAATTTTTTTTAATAATTGGAAGTGGTAAAGTCAACTTTACTTTGAACTGTGAAGTGGCAGCAAAAAGCTAGTCCTGTTTCAAACCTGTCCTGGATCACGCATCTTCTCTAGATATTTAAGCTCATTAGAAAACTATTTTACTAGAACAAAGAAAGCTTTAAGGACTAGAGTTAGCAAAGAGGAAAGCTGATAGGAGTTTTGCACTATACAGGTACTTTCTATGAGAAAATGGCATAGTAAACTTGATAAAACTGGGTTTAAAATAGTCTTCTTAATAATCTGATTTTGGAGTGAAGAGGAGCCTTGTGTGTGCCTGCCTCCCTGCTTGGAATGCTTGTTCTGCTCTTACCTCAGGTTAAGTAGATGAGGTAGAAGGGAATTTGGGGTGAACGGCACAGAGTTTTGGTTTTGTGGTTTGTTTTTTTTTACAAGCAGGATTATGAGGTGGAGTCTAGTAAAGATTAAGTATAGTTATTGTTCTAACTGAAAAAATTTTATATAGCTGCTGCTCCTTGCTTTACTGAGCCCTCTGCTATTGTCCCATCCCAGTGCCACTGGTGCCACTTTAGTCATGGAACTTGAAAGGTTTGTGGGGTTTTTGTGTGAGGGAAAGGGGAGGGTATATGTTCAGGGAGGAGATGTTGAAAAAAAAACTTTGATTACTTCTGCCTGGTCTGTTCCTTTATACACCTCTACAGATTTTTACCCATTTTATTTTTATCACTGACACAATTCTTGCAGCAATATGGTGGTTGTCTGTGGGAGATCAACTGACACCAAATGATGGAACAACTGAAGACATTATTCTAGGTATACAGGAAATACTGTAAGAAAATTGCCCTGATCATTGTTACAGGCAGTTTTGAGAGAGGGGGAGAAATGGATAGATACAAGTAAAAAATGACTAAAAGGAGAGGCTCTCAGCAGTGTGCAGAGTGTATCTGTGTCAATCCTGTTTGGTGAGTCTGGACTGGGAGTTTCTGACAGTTAGAAAACATGGCAAAGATACTTTTTCATTGTGGTGTCAGGATGGAAGGGAAAAAAGACATTGTTCATTGTGCCAGGGAGTTGTTTGAGGAGTTGTGGTGTGCAGAGAAGGAAAAGACTTTATTCCTTTTAAAGTCCTGGGCCTGAGCCGATAGTGCTAAGCTTTGCTCAGCCTCTTCAGTCTCCCTGCCGTGTATAAAAGCAGCTGGGAGCATGAGAGAGGCTGCTGGCTACACTAACCCTGACAAAGGGCTCTGTTCCCATCCTGGCTGAGAAGGAGAGCAGAACGTGGAAGGAATTTTTCTGGGTTAGTAAAAATAAAAGCAGGTCCCATTCCCCAGCTACAGATTCCTTGCTCCGGTTGTTTCCTGTGGATTTTGATGTGTCATTTGAATACTTAGTAGGTTCTTGCAAGTTGCATTTAGCCAGGTATTGCAACACCTCAAAACCAAACAAAAACCTCTGTATTGGCTCTTAACTATGTTTTGTCTGAAATTTAGTTCTTTGGCAAGATGCTCTGCAGAACTATTTTGGCACTTTCATTAAATTAAGTGGCTGGAGGGCTAAGATGCAGAAATGAGGATGAGAGATATTTGAGTTTTGGGGTCTTCTCTACTCTCTGACTCCTCCTTTTGGATTCTAAACCACTAAGCAAAAAAATCAAAAAATGGAGCTCTTCATGTTCAAGGACCTTTTTGAGCCTGCTTTGGCTTGCTAATGCATCAGTGGATAAAACAAAACAAATTACACTTTGACCAAATACAGGCCAACCCTGTGTCAGTTAATGCTCTTTTATATTATGTGGAAGGCCTGGATTTGATGCTTTTTTGCCAGACTTCTTGCTGTTTTAGGGCTTAGTCCTGCAAAGTGGTGAGTTGGCCTTGGTTCAGCAAGGCATTTAAATGTGTTCACTTCTGCAAGCACAGAAGGTCTCCATCAATTTTGATGACTGTGTTAAGCATGTAGTTGCCTTTCCTTTGTTGGCTTGTCAGGTTGCAGGGCCTTGAAGCAGTTAGTGTTAGAGCGTGTCCCTTCAAAAACTGGCTTTGAAGGGGGGGCCTGGAGGGAAGGGCAATAGTAACAAGTAATAATACCCGTGAACCTTTTATAATTTTTCTCTTCTGCTTTAAGACAGGGGAATCAAATTACTCTTAAACTGAACTGGATACGTTGCACTAGGTGAGACCAAGGCAATAATGCATGAGAGAGTTACAAAACACACCACACCATTCTTGAATATGTTAAAAGTAAACACTTCGATGTAAGATATTCTGTTTGTACAGTCATTGATACTACTTCAGTGTTTACAAAACACTCTTGAGATAGTGACTAGCACTGGAAATTAGATGTGCTGCTGTTGCCTTTAATGCCAATTATGTCCTTGTCAGCAAGCCTGCTTGCTGCTTGTTAACCTTAATCTGTAAAACTGAAGAAGAGCTGCCATTCAGCTGCTTTACGCTGACTTTTAAATTTGACTGAGCCAGAAAAATGGTGTATTTTGACTTTTTTTATTCTGATTGTCAGGATATGTCCAAATATACTACAGTTAGCACATGTGTGCACATGCAGGTATATACAGCTGTAGTAGAGAACTACCCGGTAATGCTCTGCAGGATTAAATTTGCCTTGCTGACATAACACAGATTTTTCCATCCAGAAATTAAAATTGGTACACACAGGAGTTTTTAGCTATACAGATAGCTTAATTTTCCTGTGGATGTGCGTGATAGGTCTATTTGCAATCTGGATGCAAACCCCCTTATAGTGGGTCACATTTTATTGTCTATACACAGTAAAAAAAGATTCTGATTTGAGTCACCTTTTATACAGTAAAAGCATTTTGCTGTTAAATTGTCTTTTAAAGGTAAGCAGTACTGAAATTTTATACTTTGCTTCTCTTCTGAACCTGCTACTCTGTGTGCTGGTTGAGTTCAAGCAGTGGCTATATTGGATCACTGGGAAAATTTAAAAGAAATCTTGCTTATCGTACAGTATGCTTTATGTCTGGTTATATCATTTCCTAATTTATATTAATAAAAAATTTAGTAATCCATATTCACCATGCATGTGTGATGTCAATTCGCGATTATATGTTGCCGAATTATCTGGACTGTGGACCAACCGTGCCATAGGTCCAAAAATAGTTAGGTGTGTTGGAGTTGGCATGGCATAGCTCAGCATTACCGAAAACCTGGCCGTAATGTTTCCAAAGTCAGTTTGGCTCTGGTAATGGTGCAACCAGTTTTTCCTGACACAGAACCAAAATTAATAAATGGTTGATGTACACAACCGTGTTCCTGGAATGGGAAGCACTGGGTGGCTCAGCACAGAGGCTTCCATTCTTCTTGGAGTCAGCTCAGCTTCATCTGCAGTATGTAAGCTGATAGTAAAGTTTGCTTAATATTAGGTTTTGAGAAGATGTGTTATAGAATTATATAGCACCATGCAAAAACGTGGGCTTAGTTTGGGAATGATACCATATCTGATATGTAATTGCTGTTACTTGAGTTTTCTGCAAGAGACAATTTGGGTCCAGTAGTAGTGGTGCTGAGCCAGATCTAATAAAATTAAGCCAGTATTCCTATGGGTTGTTGTTACTATTTGGGTTCATCTACTCAGTCTTGGCTTGAACACAAAATACAGGTTTTGTGTTTAGAATTAATTGTGATTTATGTAGAAATGCTGACTTTTCTAGTGCTTTCAGTTATAAGCTTGAAAGATGGAAGTTGCAGAAGAAAATTCAACCTAAGTGGAATTTAAGCTTAGTGTTTGGATACCTCTCTTAATTGGTTAGTGTTTCTTATCTAGAATTGTCAAAGGCTTATCTCAGCTACTTTAGCTGGGTGCTCAATTGTCATAGAAACATTTCAAGTATTACTGCACATTTTAAATTACTCCAATGAACCGAGCAGATATCCCCACTGGCTCCATTGCAAATGTGCTTTAACATGCTGAATACTTGAAGGTGACTTCCTATTTCCAGCTTGCACTTTATCAGCAAGGTGATTTGTAACACGTAAATGTAATTGATACATCTGTCTGGAGTTTGGAGGCTTTGCATAACTCTATTCCTTGCTGCTAATTAGTCCACTACTCAGTTGCTTCTCATCTGATCAATTTGTATTTCGTCGAATCAGTAGTATTCATCTTTCACAGGCTAAGATATTTCTCTAAAGCCAGCAGACATTCTGTTTAAGCTCCTAATCTCAAGTGGGATACTAAGTGGAGACTCTGTGTAAGAGGTTCACTGCCTAAATCCTTATGGAAGATGAACTGACTGCTGTAAGCAGTCGACTTCTGGCGTTCTTCACACCTGTGCTCCCTAATATGGTTATTTGAGGCGCCTCTCTCTAGTCTGAATATTGTGAAGCTGTCTGTATAGTCCTGGCTAAGTGGATGCTTTTGTAGCTGTCCATAGCTTGTCCATAGCTTTCAGAATGCTCTTTTGATCTTGCATTACATTTCTATAGTCCAGCTTCAGAGGCATGGCCAGAACATAGAGGTAGAGTTACCCAGTTCCTGCATTGTTTCCATAGTCCTCATTCGTTGTTTGAGTTAAAAACAATCAATTATGCATGTTACATTGTCTTACAGTATGGAATATATTCCAAGGATTGAAAATACTTAGCGGAAAGTAGTTCCACTATCCATGAAATCCATGGATTTCACTAACATGTCCCATGAGGCTACTTCCCAAAGCTGCTTTCAAACTATGGTGCTGTTCTCCATACCTTTCTGATGTCCTTCTGTGGAGAATCAAGTCAGTTCTTAAATAATTCTTAATTAAAATCACTTGTTTAAGAAAAGCAGACTCTAGCTATTTAAGTAGTAGTCTCTCTGGAGAACAGCATGGCTCAAACACTTCAATATTTCGAAAAGCTGGTCTCTCAAGATCAAATTCTACATGCTGCTCTTATGGTAAGGATGGATATGATTATTACTAGTACTACAAAAATGTTTTTAAGAAAGACTTCGTGGCCTTTCTATGCAAGTGAATAATAATACAAGCATGAGGGTGTGGAAGGGTGTATGCCAGACTTATTTACCATAAAAAAAATTTAGTAGAAGAAATTATTTAAAGCTTCCTCTTGCATTGAAATTCTGTAAATTGAGCCTATGAAGAATTAAAAAGAGCAGAGAACAGGAGCTAATTAGAGCCAGGCTGGGTTAGTTTTGTGTCTGGATCTTTGTGCTATGACTCTTATGTTCTCTCTTGGTTATTTTGAGTTCAAAGATAGATGTGAAAAATCATGATTTGTGTTCAAGAAAATAAGAGTCTACAGCTGCCAAAAATTTAGGAAGAAATCCTCCTGGTCCCAATAGCTGATGAGCTGTGCATTTGTTTTCTTGACCCGTCATTGATTCTTCCATTGCACCTGATGAGGGGAAAATATCCATAGTGCAGGAAATGCTTGAGGCTTCCAAACTGCTTCAACTCAGATTGAAGATTCCAATTCACACAAGCCACTCCGATCCCTGCCATCATCCACCACTTGGGGGACATGGCAGACCATCACCCAGAATATTGCACCACTCTCCTCACTGTAAATGTGCCAACTGTTGAAGAACTGCAGATTGCTGAAAGTATGTCATAGTCACTTCTGAATATTTCATATTGAAAAGAAGAAGCTCACAGAATCCCACAATTTAGAATACTGTTTTGCGAACGTAAGATACATATTAAAAAAACCTAATAATTATCCTAAAAATATAATGGGGGAAGTGACTAATATCTCATTTTGTTCTGGCCACAGTGGGTCAGCCTCATGTCCTGTAAATGGGATTCTCTTTTGCGCTGCTTTGCGCAGGGATGTGGATGTGTTTTTTAAATGAAAACTTTCAAGGTGTGTTTTTCTGCCAGGCTGTAGCTTTTCTGGTTTTGTTTTTATTTTTTTACCTCCATACTGGTGCTGTCATTTGATTGGGTTTTTTTCCATGGCAATAAATATAGCTGTCTAACATTCAGTTTTTCAGCACATACTCTGCTCTTAATGAATGTGATCATTTACACAGTGTCACTGTAGTATTGGCATGCTAAATAATTTAGTGAGCTGTGGCAGGTAGATAGCTCTGTGGTGTCTATGTTACTATGGCAATACATTTGCTTAATGTAAATATTAGTCATTCTGACCATATGAATCTCAGGGCTTCTGACATTATAAGCTGTGCTTGGGAGGTGGGAATCTGTGTATCTGAAAGAAAAGTTGTTCTGGAAATACTAATAGCTTAAAGATTACTTTATTTTTTCATAATTCCTTCTGCTTCCTGACTGAGCTACATAATCTATTGATCGTAATGAACCGAGCAGAACATTTCTCCCATTTTTTTATCAGGGTTGTAATGCAGCTCTATTATAAAGAAACACATGATTGTATTCTGATCCTCTAAAAATTCAGTGGACTGAAATGAAAGGAAATAGCATCTTGAGGTGTCCATCAACTTTGCTCATGGTCACAGAGTCCAAGGCAGTTCTAGAAGCACAAGAAATAAAATCAGACCTGGAAGAAAAATTCTTGGGCTAGTACATCTAGTTCCAGGGCTTTGAAAATGAAGCTAAGTGTGAAGGGCTCTTCCATCCCCTTTATGGGTATTAAAAGTATAGAATTACTTAAGGCATAGAATTACTTAAGAAACCTCTAATTTGTCAGAATATGAATGCATAAGCAATAATATATATTAATTAAGTTAGTTTCTTAGGTGTTTATGTAGATGGTTTTCTAGTCCATTTTTGTGGTCCATTTCCTGGAAAAGGAACTACCTTCTACAAAGTCTTGTTTCAAAGGCCAGCTTATTCCTGATTGTATGAATTGTTCTTTGTCTGTTATTATCTGTCAGCACTTTTGAGGTAGCAAATAAAACTGGTAGAAGAATTAGACGATCTACCTTTTCTAAGTATGATATGGCATCACAGATCATCAGTTGATAGTCTATATAAAACTTCAGTCACTTCAAACCACACATATTGCACGAACACTATTAATAACATTTTATGTATTGCTTTAAACCTTTACTTCTTAAACTGCTTAAATTAAGATCAATTCTGTAAATAAGATTTGGCTGGAATGTGCTATTTCTCTGTGTCCACCCTCCCCCCAAGTTTAGAATTGTTCCCAGCCTTCCTGCCAAACATCTGTAATGCGAAGCAGTGAATGATGCCTTTAATTATTTGTAGGGTAGGTGATACTGGAGAGTTCTGCGTGCTGCAGTCTGACATCAGTGCTCAGCACCTCTCTGTGTTTGGCCCATTAACTGTCAAAACATGAAGTAATAAAAAAATACAGTAGTATCCAAGCACAGGCTTCTTTGTATTTCACAGAAGAGTCTTCGCTGGACTTGCATAAGTGTTCTTTATTTTTCCTGTCTCTGAAATGATAAAACTTTTCCTGTCACTGCTTGCATGTGAGTAAAGTTCCTTACTGGACAGGAATACAAACTAGAGTTATTAGTTACCTTTCCATGGCACTGTTGCTTACAAATGCTAGTCTGGAATTCAAGTTAACCTAGGAAAATTAATTATTTACCACTTATATCTTTTCCTGACAAGGCTGCCTGTGGGAATACCGTGCTGCTGGCTGTCTCCCTTTAAAAAATATAATGTGCTTTAGATGCATCTGTTGTTTATAGATGCAGAGCAGTATTGAAGCATTTATATTCAGAATACCTACTAAGTATTAGCATAGTTGAAAGAGTAATTGGAGCAGCCTCTCTGATTATTCTTTTAGCAAACAAACCATACTCATAAAAATGGCCTGGGAAAAAAATCACATCTACTGCAATTTATTGAAGGAAAAAGACTGCAGAGCTACTTTCTCCTCTGTGGGAAGAACCTGTGTAGAGAGAGGAGCCCCTGTGGGATCAGGCTGCAGGGTTTTCCCTTAGGAAAAGAGGCTTGATGGTTCTGCTTTTCCAAAAGTCACAAGTATCCAAGACAGATTGTTGGGAGGGATCCTCTGAGCGCTCAACAAACGCTCCTTTCCAGGTTTGGTTTCAGGACCTGATGTGTAGCACAGGAACCATGTGAAGAGCATAGGGGGTTCTTTTGACACAACTCATGCTACCAGAAGCTGAAAGGGTCTGGTGGAACTTGTCTGGCGTGGTGGTTCTGTGACATTAGAACCATTGAAGTGGACCACTGTCGGGTTTTTTTGTGCCTGGCTACCTTGTGGATGCCATCCTATAGCCAGAGGTGCAGTGGAATGCTTCACGTGGAGCCATATGCCTTACCTTCTGTTTCTGAGCTCCACTACATTTCTTTGCTTGTACTGCTGAAATATGGCACGCCTGTATTTTAAAGCTGGGCTGAAGAAAGTGGAATGGATTATATTACAAGCTGAATGTTTAAATCGGGTGATAAATCGAAAGGAACAAAAGTGCGTTCCAAAAAGCAGTTGCATTTAATGCTTCACACATGATTTGCTCAGCTAGTTTCTTTTATTGTCATGCTTTAAGTTCCATTTCACTTTTCCCCACAGAAGAAAAAAATCTGGTAGTTCTGCAGTGCCTTTTTTTATGTGCATAATGAATATTTGGTTTTGAATATTACCTTACAAATAAGAAGTGGAGTCATTTTCTCTATAGGGGTTTTCTGCTTTTTGTTGTTGTTCTTTTTGTGTATTTTACTTTGAAAAGGTAATGATGGCTGCTGAGCAGTCCTGTACCTTCCATGGCTCTCCTCACAGAAGGAGAACTGGTGCCACTCTTGTGTTGGGAAGGGGAACTCCCAGAGGAACTGTGCATCTTAAGCTTGTATTTACCAAAAATTCTTTTCAGACTGGCCATGCGAGCCCTGACATGGGTTACTGTTGGTCCAAGGGTAGTTGGCACTTAATTATCCCCTGCCTTGCCTTCTTCCCATTGCTGTCACAGTACAGATACATTGGAGAGATTAAAATGGAAAGAATGTTATGGCTCTTGTCCTCTTAGGTTAACATTAAAAATGATAGTTGTCCATTTAAGTCATCACATTAGATAGATGTGGCATAGAAATATGTGGGGCCTATATAAAAATACATAAAGCCTAAATTGTATTTTCAGCATCCTTTTCACTAAATGGTGGATGTTTTATAATAGTATGTGTAGTTTTGACAGAAGATGGTGAAAAAGGCAAGTAAAACCAAACAAATATGGTCTCCAGGCATTTGTTGTTACATTTGTCAGTACCTCAGTGTTTTTTCTGTTAAGGATTAGAGAGTATATGCCAAGTGTAATGTAATATATTGTAGATACAAAAATACTTGTCATTTAATCCTTACTGTTACTGCAATAAGACAGACAGACACTGTTGAAATCATAGTAACAAGCAATGTTTACCTGTCTGTTGCATTGTTAGATCAAGGCTTTGGGATTTCAGAAGGGTCAGGGAAAAGGCGCAGAAGGCTCGTGCTTTCTCACAGCCTGAACTTGATGGGTGTTTATTTGCAGATGCAGAGCACTTAACTTCAGAGCTACAGAAATACTAAAGGATGTGATTCTAACATGCTGCTTGGTTATTATACTTTAATGCCACTCAGCATTACAATTAGCTTTACTAGACGTTAATAAGTGGGTTTAATATTCAAACCGTGGTATTGGAGATAAGTGTGCCAATGAACCTTATCAGTAGAGCAAAATGTAAATTTTAACTCGTTTATCTCATTAGTCTTTAATAAGGCTGTGCTTCATAAATCATGGCTGCATCATCTGCTGATTATATCCTCTGATCTGCTAAGCAAAATAGCACTCTGATAATAGACATATGTTGCATGAAATCCTCCCACTGGTGTTCTGAAACACTTAATAAATTTTTTTATTTCATTTAGAGGGCCTTGATTGTGTCTTATCTTTTCCACTCAATGCCAAAATATAGAAATGAAGGTAAGATGAGAATTCATTACTTGTACGCTGTGGGCTTAGAAACATTTTTCCAAGGAGGAGTTTCTGATGGGGGCCATAAGTCTAAGTGTGCTGTCTGAGTGTGGTGTGTAAGGACTCAGAGTTTTCTGGGCAGTTAAAACAGTCAGACAGTTAACCAAATAATGATGAGTTGCTGCCTCAATAATAATCAGAGCTCTCGAAAAGTCTATTGCTCTCATCTTATGGGAGAAACTGAGCTGAGTGATTTGCCTCAGGCTCACGTATCAGGGAAGAGAAATGGAGGAGAACGTTAAGTCTCCTGGTTTGAATTCTTGCTTGTAGGCCGTTGCCACAGTGGCTCATGATGATGATTGTATCCCTAGCATGCTGTTCAGAGCAAGTAAGAGGGAATTTAACAGTTTTGAGAGAATTCTTCTGGCAAGTCCAGTTAATACTTTTTTCCACTAGATTGCTCGTGTAGTCTTGTCTAAGTCCAAAGAAACTTGTTCAATCCATCTAGAAACATTAAAGCTTTGAAGGTTTCCCAGTAAATGTTTGTAAGATTCAGTGATTGTGAGAGAAGATAGTTGGTTCTGGTGTTTGAGGCTCAATCACTCCGCTCATAAGCGGACCAATCCACCTGATCTTGTTCAGGTTTGCTTCCATGTGGTCTTTATTTTGAAAAGCTTCTTTCTAGAGCAACATTAAAATAATACTTCAGAGCTCTCTGAAACAGTCTATCACGAGGGAATCTGTGGTTTAAATGATTGATAGAGGTGCAAGGTAAATCTCTTTTCTTACTTACCATCCTGTGTTAGATTGATACTTAAAGCCCTTTGTAGTACTCTGAGGGATGTGAGATGGGACAGCTGCTGTAGCACTGTATTTTAATAGCAGTAGCTACAGCCCTCGTGGGTCCGTAGAGCCCATTGACTGCTTCTGGTGGTAGGTTTGCTATGTTAGTAGTCATCCACCACGGTACTGTGCTTTATTTTTTGCATTGATCTTATTGATGGTTGAGTTGGTAGATAGATACACTGTCACAAGGAAAAATCAGTTTTTCCCTTCTCAGAGAAAATGGCCGATCTTGGCTCCCAGTCCTGCTGAATTAGAGGATGGAGAGGCATTGCCACAACCCCATCTGTGTTGGCAACTTCGGGGACTCGTTCTTTCCAATTAGGTTGATTTTTGTGGTGGTGGATGTGCTTTTGGTACTGACGCACCTGAAGAGAGTTTTTCTACCATCCATCATTAATTTGTCATTAGTCATATGTCTTTGGTTTAGTGGTGACTTAGTAATAACAGCATTTATTTGCAGTTAGTTTTTCAGTGCAGACACTTGATTGTATGCAAATTGTCCCATAAAGTCAATGAAGGGCTACCTGGGACACTCTGTGACTCTCAGCACTGGAGGTTAATGTCCTCCAGAGTACATACTTGAGAACAGCAGGGATATCCCAACGCTGGCAAGTGAAGAGATGGTGTATTCTGAAACAATGTCAAAGTGCTTTATTATTAAGAGTGCCAGAATTGCAATCCAAGTAAAATGGTGTCTGTGGGGAAAGATGGACTTGAATCTAAAACAGAGTAAAATGTAGAAAAACATAAAACGGAGATGGAAATACGTGTGGTAACAGTAGAAATACTGCAAGTTTTGTTTCAGCAGAGGGATGACTGGTAAATTATGTAATAAAAAGAGTTTATTTGATGTATACTTTGTAATACTCATAGCCTATTTTCCCTGATAAATGAGAGGTGGGAAAAAAATCATAAATGTCCTATAAATATGAAGTTGGAGGTATTACTTCCAAACATGTTGTGGTAACAACCAACTGACATTCGAGGCCTGCACACACAGACTTTCTCGTGCCTCTTCAGACTGGTCCTGCCTTCAGCTGGTGCTTCTCCTTTGGAGCTCTGTGAGGATTGGATGTGACTTGGCATAAGGCTCAGATTGCAATTTTGGACACACAGCACATCTATTGCCAATTTTCAAGAAGATCGTAAAGATGAATTGAAAAATTTGGGAATGGAGGAGGAGAAGTGCTGGATTTCAGACATAGGAGATAAGAGTGCACCCCAATGACTTTAAATAAAAGGTTCTGTGGCTCTGACAGCCTCAGACGGAAGGAGGGTAGTAGAGGTGAGAAGTTACAGGGTTCCCGGAGACATACACAGACACTCCCTGCTTTTGGAGGTGTTCAGGCAGGAATAACAACAACCTGTTGATGAGTGGAACCTGTGCTTTCCCACGTCTGTAAAAGTCTCTTTGAGTGTTACAAAATTAGATGGGAGAGGCTGTGGTTTGACTTTCGATTATCTGTACCGAGAGGCATTTCTCCTAGGGCTGACATCCAACTGTCTTCTTTCTTAGGCTTTCAGTATTGATAAGTGTTAAAAAGTTTAAATAGGAATTAAATTTTATTTTTGCTAGCTTCTGATATTTACCCCACCTTTTAGTAGAAATTGTTTTCCTGAAAAATTTGTGAGCTTCCGTGTTTTCCAGAGCACTCCCTTTAAAAGATGTATAGCCTGCATTTGCAATTCAGAAAGGTCTATTATTTACCTTCTTTTACCTTCCAGGGTGTGAAAGTTGCTAGTTTATCTTCATTTCTCCCTGGACTAGAAAGACACCTATATTTCTATTCATATTTTCCCAAAGGTTCAAAAGCAAGACTGAAAAAAAATTATACAGAGTTGTTACAAAAGTGTCACGTTTCCTGGATCTTTATTTTTTTTTAATTTATTCCCTTTATTATTTAGCAGTTCCTTTTTTGCATGCTGGCAACACGTCTAAGGTAAGTGTTGTATAGACTGTATGTTTCTTTTTTGCTGGTGCATTCATATGCCTTATTATCCAGGCAAAGGCAGTCAGAGGAATGGAAGACACTCTAATGTCATTCGGTTTCCAGTTGCAGGAGGGTAGGCGGTGTAAGAGCGTAGCATATTTTCATACTAGAGTAGACTTGTGTTATGAGATCAGAGATGAAGAATTAATTTCTACTCTGCATAATGGACAACTTAATACTGTTTACCTGACACAAATAATTTTATTCCTAGGAAAGCTGGAGAAACTTAGAGGGAAAAGCATCTAGCACCTGTATAAAATGCAATGAAACGTAACAGAAATGGAATAATAAATACAATAATATGGGGATTTTTCTTTGATTTTTTTTTTTTTATGCACTAAACATAATAAAAATGCCAACAATCCACTTTGGATTTTGCTGTTTACTACCATGTGTATTAAAAGCAAATAATTCAACATAGGTATATATAGTCATAATCTGTCAATGTCCATTCAACTTGCAAATCTGTACTAATATTTTTAAATAAGGGTGTCGCTGCGGTTGGGTTGGGTTTTCCTGGATCTGTGCTCAAAAATGGGGGAAGTGTTATTTTATTGAGGTTCTTGACTTTGCAATTGAAATGAATATGAAATAAATCTTCAACGTCTGCTTGTCTGCTCTGAAGTGGAATAGAAAGAGAGAGGAAGAGCAGTGTTTTCTCTGTGGTTTCCTGTTGGACTAAATGCGTGTGGGTTTGTGCATTATAGGAATGGGGACCTTGAGGGACAGGATTGGATTTTGTAAGGCGTGCTTGATTTGCTTTTTTTTTTCCTTTTCTTTTCTTCATCTTCTTTGTCCTTGCTCTTCAGTGACCAGTGTGCTATAGTGGTTTGTGGGTCTCATCTTAAACAGTAACGTTTATTCAGTGGGTTTCCCCAAATTTGGCAATTGATAGTCATATAATGGAAATGAAAAAGGATTTTGCAAGTCCTTTTCTCTTTGCCAAGCCTGCAACATAATTTTAGGACAAAGGGAGTTCACTAGCTTCTGGAGCTTTCTCCAAGCTATATTGCAAATTTCTGATGCAAGCAATGCTGGTTCACAGAGTGTTCTGTTCTTTCTGTTCTTTTTTCTTATTTTTGAAAAGAAGGTAAAATGACCCCCAAAGTACACTTACATTCAGAATGTCAATCCACTAAATACAACATTCTATCACAACCCTCTACCTAATCACATAGTACATAGGGTGGGATATGAAAGCAATCCTTTGGGTTTTAGTAGCCCATTAAGTTTGCTAGGTTTGAGAAGTAATTTGTGATGGGCTTCTGCCATCCTACACTGCAGTGAAAGAGTTGTCCTGAAGCTGTGTAATGATACTCTTTCGCTCATTCCCTTTGTTAAGTGGTTCATCAGGTCACTAACAGGTTATCACTTCAGAGGTTGACTTGGCGGGTAAGTATCTTGGGGTGGTAATTCTCTCTAGAATGATTAATTTCATTTAATCGTGTACAGAAAGAGAAATGACAGATTAGTCATCTAGTCAATTATTACAGTCCATGGACTATGGAACATATTGAGAAGTATGAGAGGGATTGATTGTGTAATAGCTAGCTACCAAAATTTCAATACAGTTATAAGCCCGTTGTTTTTCCAGGAAAAACAAACAAACCACCACCTTTGTATTGTGAATGAAGCCCTAGAAGGAAAAATAAATATGCATCTAGAGTAAGTATTACGTTAACAGCTACACGATATCCATTCTATACCCAAGAGGTTTGATTTCTATGGCATATTCTATCCTTTCCTGGAGCTTTTAATTTGAAGGAGACAGATGTAAAGAAGTAACATGTGCGTGTGGACAAGGGAGAGGAATTCCATCTGCAAAGTGGAAGTTCTTTTCTCAGTTAAAACTTTGTGACAATCCTCTGGGGAAGCTTGTTGGTTCATTTGTTGCTTTATTGATCAAGTAATTGGGATAAATTAATGGTGGTTTACTACTGATTCTTGTGGTTGAACTATATTTGGAACTTGCAGAATCAACTGAGAGTTTTGGAAATAAAAAAAATGCTTATGGCTTCTTTATCGTGAAACGTGGAATGTTTAGAATATTTGCATTTTATTGTGGATTAGTGCTGAAAGCATGCACATCTGTAATGTCACTTTGTAGACTTGAGAACATTATTCTTAGGCTTCTTATGCTTATTATAATGAGTGGTTTGACATGTTACACAAATCACTTGAAAAATTATCTTACATATTATTGCTGTAGCCATAAAATATATAGCTTAATTTAGTTTTCCGTAATCTACATATGATAATTACAGGTATATTGATAACTTTTTTTAGACTGTTTCTCTTGGGAAGGTAGTATTTCCTATTCTATATGCTGGTGTTCTGAAAACAGTTTTAAATCTTCAGAGTATAGAGTCTTCTAGTGCTTTGCTGGTCTCATTCATCTTCCTGTCTAGATAGGCAACTTAATCATTTCCTATGAATTTATTTTATACTTCTAGCAATAGACACTGTTTTACCTTTCTCAAAAAAAACCTTTTAAAAAAAGAAAAGAAGTTCCATTCACCTCAGCATCACAACTTCAAGAAGCATGTGGTTTTCCTAAATTATGAGCCAAATGGGGCCAAATTTGTATGTTACACAGCTGTCACAATTATGTTGGAAAGCAAAATCTATGTTGCAGATTGGATGGTTCATTTTGATTTCTTTCTTCCACTAGCATAACCAGAACATAAAGTAGGTTTTGTTAAATGTCTGCTTTATGATGTGTTGCTCCTTCCCACTCCCGAATAGTGATAAATTTTGAAACAAACCCTGTGCAAATTCTCAGTAGAGATCAGGAGGTTGGTAACAACTATTTTTTTCCCAATAATTCACTTCAATTATGACAAAACAAAATTACTAGTGTAGACACAGCAGCTGGTATCTGCAATTTCTCTATAAATCAAGCAAGGTGAGGTAGCTTTCATTCAGTGGTGTGTGCTATGCCCTTTGGGGTTGTTCTCTTTCTCTTTGAAACCTGGTAGGAAAGCATATTCACACTACAAAGGTTTTTTTTACTTGTTTTGCTTGCAATGCTTGTTTCACACAGTACACCAACAAACACTTTGGTCTGTGGGCATCAGAATGTTTAATGACCTGGTTTTCTATGGAGATATACTTTTCTTGGGTCAGCAGTTTTGGTGGTGATTTGGGATTGAACCAGCAAAGTTAAGGTTTTTTTTCAGTTCAGTTTAAGTTTTAATATGCCTTTTATAGGAGTTATCTGCTAATAGGAGACAAGATACCTCAGTCATATTGAGTAGCCTGAGTGCTACTAAGTAGAGATATCTGTCTTGGGTTTTAATAACTCTAGCTGCTATTTTATTCTTAAATTCTTAACCAACATAACTTGTGTATTGAACCGCTAATTGTTAATGAGTTGTTGCCATTCTGTAGTAGGCCAAATGTGGGGAAATCAAATACAACAGAGAAGCAGGTTTATTATATTCCTTATTTCTTTCTAAAAGGAACAAGTCATACCACTAGAATTGCAACCTTGTTTTTTCCTTCCTTAGCTTCAGATTTCTGACCTAGGGATATGAACGTGTAGTTCATTCCTCCTGGGACTTTGTAAGAAGAACTTCAGTGATTGTACGCCCTTGAGTTCCAGCAAAATTGCCTATGTGCAAATGCCTGTGGTAGATGAGCATACCCTGTGGCATATCAGGTAAATAGAGCCCTCCTTGAGGAGGACAAGATCTCTGTCAAGTATTCTGCTTTGTTTAATTACTGTTTTCTTGAGCAATCACTGCCATTTCTCTTGCTTTGGTAACACAACCTTTGATGGATTGTCTTTGCTGGTTAACATATGCCTTTCTAGAACCACTGTGTTGGTCTAACCCGTCAATGCCTTTTGGACCATACTGCCTAACTAGCCTCTCTGTTGTTTCATTTTGGTGGACCCATGCAGCAGAAGTCTTCAAAGGCTTGGGATTTGGCTGAGCCTGTGCATAGCTCAGTGCATGGGCTGCCAGTGTGAGCTGATCCCATTGCTGGCCCTTGAAGTGTGTGTGTTTATGCCATTGCAGCACTGCTCAACTGGGGCTGTCAGGTGGGGCTTTTGCCTGTCACTGGTGCTGTACTTAACCCATTCATGTGTCTGGAGAGCCATGTATTTATTACTTTATTAATTATATTATTTGTATGTCTGTAACCTGAATCCCCTAATGTATAATACCAGGATTATGTAGATCACATGAAGAGGTTAGTGCCACCCTAATTAGTTGTCTGAGCTACTGTAAATCTACAATAAACATGTGAGTAGTGTAGCTCTCTGGAGATTTGAGAAAAGATGAATTGTGTTTTTTAACTGCAGCAGGCTTACTATAGATAGGACAGTAAGATTTTATTTTTTTTAATCTTATTATAAAACATATTGCGTGTAGTCTCTCTCTTGAGATAGATCTTGTTGGGCAGTCTCTGTGGGGACAAGTCGCAAGACATTCTTACTTTCATGTTAACGGGTTGGATTAAATTCTGCTTGATAAGAACAGATTGATACTTTGATTAACTACATTGCTTTACAGTTTGTGGTGACTTGTTCTCTGTTAGGCTTTTAAGCAGATAGCTTCATCTGTGTAAAACATATCTTCTTCCCACACGTGGAAAGCATAGTGTCTTTGTAGGTACTGGGTAGAAAAGATAGGTTGATGAAAGATCTGAAGAAACATAAACGTGAAATGTTTGCTTGAGGAGGGCAAGGGACAGGACAACTGAATTTGCAACATTGAAAGATGAAAGAACAAAGGAAGAAGGAGGATAATTGTTCATGTTGTTTAAACTGTTCCCCTAGTAATCTGCTGTGGTTTTCTTGCTAGCAGAGCTTCTGAAGGTGAATAGTACTTAACCAAAAAGAGGGTCCTCTGATGCAGTGGCTTTTAACCACTGATGTTTTCTCAGATGCCTGCTACATACTTTCCTGCTTACCAGTGAGCAAGCTGTAATCCTTCTGCATTCTGGTGGTGGATGTATAGCATCACTAAGGGTGGGGATGGGACTGCTCTTCATAGGATTTGCTTTTGTAGCAAAAATTACAACAAGCAGGATGAATCCTTTCCTTTGAAAGGATTGATGTCTTCCTTTGAAACACTCTTGTTAATGAAATTTAAACCCTCTCCATGATCATAGTCCCTAAAGAAAAGCTGATAAATTTATGCAGAAGGCTTTCTTTTAAATCAAAAATAAACAAACCGTGAACAAGGTCCCGTTTAAGCTGGAACTAAGTTGAGGCATGCTAAAATTTGCCACTCATTTTTCTCCTACCCTCCCTCATCCACTTATCAGAGACTACAGAGACGTGATTTCATAGCTATGTATAAGACCATATAATTTCCCTCTGCTTCTTTGAAGTTGTCTAATTTCAAGCCCTTTTATGCCACACTGATCCATGAAAATGTTTTGATATATGCTGTTTCTTTCACTGCCATTGAGGCTTCCTGTGCATCTCTCCGATGTCTCTTGTGTACCTGGA
Organism: Scolopax mira; assembly: GCA_004320125.1. Classification (NCBI taxonomy): domain Eukaryota; kingdom Metazoa; phylum Chordata; class Aves; order Charadriiformes; family Scolopacidae; genus Scolopax; species Scolopax mira. The sequence goes on from BJBW01002889.1 coordinate 37,754, forward strand.
CTGACAGAGTGGAAAGCTTTGGCTGGTAAAGCAAAAGCATAGAGTGTCTGGTAACAGAGGTACTCTGGTGGTTGAGAACTGTTGGAGAACACAGCATCTTCCTGTTGCAACAGAAGACAACCTTGATAATTAATTGCAGAGCCTTGCAGCACATTTTGCACCTACCTTCCTGTATTAGGCAGTGCACCTTTCATCCATATGTTGTGCATTGCTTGGGAAGCCCCAGTCCTGCAAACTTCTGTTCTACTTTTTTTAAATTCAAAAGTGAATTTGAAGAGAGACACTCCAGTGGGAGCAGACTTCACAAGAGATTCTCTGCTAGGCTGTTCTTCCAGTGTACTTTGCACTAAAATAAGTACTTCTGTTGATTGGGGAGTTCAGCCCTGTAATCAGCTGTGGAAAAAGGGTTGATGATTTACAGACTTCTGAAGGAAAACTGAAAGCAGATATCCTCCATGAGTCCAATGACTAGGTCTCAATTTCATCATTAATCTAAAACTACTCAGTGCAGTTGTGGACTGCTGCTTTTTTTTAAACTGGAAATAGGTTGAATTGTGCTAAAGCTTTCTGCTGTCTTCCACCCTCATTCATTTACCAGAGACTGCACAGACACAGTTATGGACCTATGTATGTGACTCTGTAACCTTCTCTGCTGCTGCTTTGGGAGAGACTTGTTTGTTAGTATGTTTGTATATGCAAAATTTGACCAGATTTGCAGGAAGAAATTCCCAACCAACTAACCAAGCTTATACTGAAAGGTATTTAATATGAAACCATCAAAGTTTATGTAGGTGCAAATTAGTTGCCTGATTTCAAAAGCTGTTGTCCAGTTACACAGAAAATATGGGAGGATCTTAGGGGAGATAGTGACTTGTCTCTTTGGATCTCAGTTTCTCAAATGTGACACTGTGTGCACTGGTGCTTCTTGTTCCACACGGGGATTTTTAAATGTATAAACCCTTAGTAGTAGGGGTGAGTACCTTGTGTAGGAGACGAGGGATTAGAGACAAAAATTTTGTCAGTATAGGCAAGTGCACTAGCTTTAGAAGGCATATGTAAGTGTACTTGGCCCTGTAATTGAGTTAAATGACTGACAGATAAGATACGGTTCAATTGCAGAAAGATTTACCTCCTAAAAAGCTTTTGTTCTGCTGTGGCAGAGCCAAAATATTGAACTGAGCAATGGATTTTGGAAGTAGAATTTTGAAAGGACTGCAGGAGAGGTGTATTTGTACTTGTCAGGATTATCAAATAATGGAGTAATACCTTGATCAGGATTTAGCAGAGAGGAGAGGCTAAATTATTGTAAAATTTTACCATGAACTGATTAAAATAAACAATTACTTTTGTTGTTAGTGACCTCCAAGTTCACTTCTGTCCCTTCCTCCATGAAACAATGTTCTATAAATCAATTTATTTTCTCACCTTTGGACTGCATCAGGCTATTTGTCCTGTTTGATTTGTTAGTTTTACTTCACAGGGAGTAATGTGATGTTGCAGTTCCTGTGGTGCACTTGGTCTTGCAAAACAATCAAGAAAACTTGTATAGTAACAAGTTGTATAGTATATACTAGTATAGTAACACAAGCTGATTACCACAAGTGTAATGAATATATTCTTTCTTCTAGTGCTATAACCAGAGCATGCTAACTTTAGATTGATATGTATCTTAAAAGATAGTATCTCTTCCAATTCAATTACTTTCCTTTTTTAAATAGGCACGCTGTTTTTAGGATCTACTCTGTGACCACTTAAGTTGTCAAAAGCTTTGTATTCTTTTTGAAACATTATTACAGAGTTTGAAGTCTTCGAAGCCTACACAATCTATTAGTGTTTTGCATTACTAAGGAAATCCCAGTATCCCAAGATGCTTTCCAAACTGGAAATATTTGCCTCCTGAAGGGAATTGATTTGATCTTAGAAATCAGTCTGCACATTGCAGTCTGCTTGTTGCCGTCTTGTTACTTTTAAATTAAAGATGATTAAAAAGCCATAGTATTTGCCACTGTGAAGATAATTTCAGTGTTCTCCCATTACTCTTAAACGTGGGATCCGGTAGCAGGGCGAGATGCAAGTGAACTTAGTCCTCATCAACTTGATGTTCTCTGCAGGGAAGTTGTTTTCAGCTAATTATTTAAATTTGGTATTTTTGTTCTTCACTTGATGCTTTGTACAGTGTGTTTATGATGACTTTGTGCAGCAGAAGTGAACATTCAGAATGAACTGTGAGACTGAATTTTACTGAGATGTTATTGTTTGTCGCCAAGGGATGAATCATTCTTTTTTTTGTGGTTGTTATTAAAGATGTAAGTGGCATTAATCTTGTGATTGCCATGTATGTTCAGGTTTTAGTTAGAGAATATAAATGCTGGCGATAAATTTGCTGTTTAAAAGATCTTTATCAAGCAGTGGGGTAGTGTTTGTGCCTGTAATGACAAATCTAGTAAATGGACCGGGCAGGATACACGCAACATCAGCTCAAGGGAACCCTCCTAAAAGTTTTCTGTGGTTGGTAGCACAGACATTTCTAGAGTTAGCAACACTGAAAGCCCTTGTTGTTGTGTTCTAGTGCTATCTAACTCTGAAAAAGATCCAATTTGAATTAAAATGCTGGCAGCTGTTAATGACCTGTGTATCTGAGAATTCCCAGTCTTGTAATTTGAATGTGCCCAAACCGGGACTTGGAAATATTAAGAAGCTCTTAAATATTAAGGTCCCGTCCAACTCTAACCTTTCTATGATTCAATGAAATAGGACCTTTGGGGACTTTGTGCAGCAGTTGAGGGGACAAGTGTCTGTACTACAAGTGCAGACTGTAGCAGTCATCTGCTTAGGCATCTGCTGTTAACAGAGTGAGGAGCTGAGGGTTCAATAACAAAGCAGCGAGTTATAAATTCTTACATAAACGTCAATAGCTAAAGTAGCACTTTTGTGGAAAGAGCTTTTGTACTGGACACACAAACGTAACAGTGGCTCTGTCACTGGATGTCTTGACATCTTGCTGTATTTTGAACGTGTGGTGAGAGATGTGCTATTTTTGTTTGTTTTAGGCATTCTTAGAGCTGCAGAGAAGTAGGGCAATATTTCAGGAGTCTGTAATGACCGAAGCACCAGTATGGAACCTCTACCCCCAAAAAAGTATGTTTTGAGAGCTACAAAACAAAAGTATTTAAGGGAGAGCCTCAGGGGGAGGGAGTTAGTAGTGTCTTGAAGCTCGTGGAATAGGGTCTGAAGCTGGGATAGGAAAGATGCATGAGGAAACAAGAAAAATGTAAAGGCTGGGGAGGACAGAGAATTAGAACAGAATAGAGGAGAAGAGAAGTTAACAGGTTAAACATGTGATACCTCCTAGAGCTCTGCATGCGCCTGAAGAGTCCTACATGGCTGATCTTTGATTTTTATCATGGCCTTGAAGAAGGCCATAATCTCCCTTATTGTTGTTTGATAGCTTAAATAGCGGAGGCTGATCTGAAGTTTCCAATTCTACCCTGGTATCATACTGGTGACAGAATTTGTCATGTGATATCTAGATGTGTAATATCCGTTTCTTTTATTGAAATTCGTAAATAACATGCAAAATCTACACTGAAACAACCTCTAACTTGTAAAGTCAAGCAACTTGTAATTGAGCTTGCCTCTGCTTTGTTAATTAAGTTCTCTTGCTGCACCTTATGATACCATCTTTAATTACACAATCACATTAGTTTTTCCAAAGCTGCTTCCTTCACTTCATGCGCAGGACAGATCTGCTTAGAGGGTGAATTGGGGCTGTGCAGTGAAGGACACTTTTGCCTGGAGGAGGCTGCTGAACTTTTCCAGCAATGGGGAGATTTCTTTTTGAAGGAGAGGGCTGACAAAGAGGAAGTGAACAGGTTTGGATTATTAGATAGTATTAGGGAAACTACTTAGAGCAGGCTTTTTTCTAAAAGGCCTCTAAGCATACATCTTGGGTTTGGAGTGGTTTTTGGTACAAATGTTGAGCTGTCAGAACTGCAAGCAAAAGTCACCAGAAGCAGTGCATTGAACATATAATGGTACCTACTTAATTCAGTAATAATTTAAAAAACCTCAACAGATCCTAGGCCTCTGAATTGCCTTCTCAAATCTACTTGCTACTTGGATGTCTTCTTTTTTTTTTTTTTTTTTTCCCCTGTGCAGGTACATCAGTGATGTAAAAATAGTACTATTCATTCTTACAGGACTGTTTATGAAGTAGCAGTGCACTGGTAGGTGCCCTCAAGTAAATGAGCATAACAAAGGAACTGTTGGGAAGGAGAGTGCTTGAAAGTGTAATGCCAGTGTGAGCATGGAAGGGGCAGGCAGGTGAGAAGAGGGAGTGGAGTAGGGGGGCAAGGAGTAGAGAGACTTTGATAATATTTTATAAGGGATTACCTCTGTTCCTAGTGTTGGCAGGCTCTCGTGAGCTAATTCTCGTTGGTTTTGCACAATGCTCTCTACTGTATCTGTTTCCAGGTGGTTTATTATCTGGAGAGTAGCTTGTATGGAGCACCAACTTCATTTTGGAAGTAGGTGTTACCCAAACAGATAAACCATCCAGGATTTATGCTGGCCTCTCCACATGTGGACTGGTTTATCTGCAAAAAGGAGGAACTATATCATGTTAATTGGATTGCATGAGAGTTTAGAAAACCCTTAGGAAATGCACTTCATGTGCTGTAAGAAGCAAGGGTTTCCATGGAGGGGGGAAGACACTCAGATCATGCAGTTGAATCATGAACACATGAATTATACATACTTAGAGACAGGGAAATGCATAACCATCTTTTGCTTTTTCCTTGCTTCAGAAATCTTAGAGTTGTACCCTGTATATTTTCGGACATCTTGAAAAGGGCAAAAATTGCTGCTATTTCTGAGGCAGGCTGTATGCTTTGCTGTGCCAACAGTTTCAAGAATATAAGCAAAGCACCCATGCAGGGAGCAGGGGTGTCCACTAGAAAGATTTTTATGATATATGCAGAGAAATACCTACTGTACTGACAAAGAATTGCTATATGGGCTGTGGCAACTTATGGTACAGCAATTTCCTCATGTATTTCAGTGAGGCAATGAATGTCCAGGGGCCCTGGCATCCTAATGAAGGAGAGCACTTCGAAATGCAGTCTCTAGTGGAAATTAAAATCAACTATGATTTACAGGAGTTGTTGGAACTTGTAGTGCATTTGCTGTCTTCTTAAATTCTTTGTACGTTGGTGTTATGGAGAATTGGGTGGGGGTTTGGGGTTGTTTTTTTTTTTTGGTGGTGTTTTTTGTTAGGTTTTTGTTTTTGCTTTTTTAGCTGTGGCCCAAAATTGAATTAAATTAAAAGCCTAGTTGGTTTGCAAAAGCTCATGGAGAGGGACAAAAAAAAAAAAAAAGGGGGGGGGGGACAGACGGCTGTGTGACTCATGGTGCTTGAGGGAGTAATATGTTCTCTTAAGCCTCTCAAATATCTGTAAGATATCTGCCTTTATTTTATTTAAAATTTCCCCTGCAGGTGTGCAGCTACTTTGATACTCACATATCTAGGATATTAAATAATGGATGAAGAGAATGTTTCACTGTTTGGTCTTATTCTCATAATCCTTTAATATGACATCTCATTTTATTTGACTTTGGATACATGAAGGTTTTATCTTTTATGTAGTTTGGTTTTGATTGCTTTGGTATTGATATGGAGGCATCCTTCTACTTGCATATGGTGGTCTGCAGATGTTTACGAGTGTTTATGATATGCTTTCAGACAGAAAATTTTATGTATTTGTAATTATATCTATTCATTTAAGTGTTTAAAAATATATACATACCTGTACTTTTTTTTAACCTGTATAGCCTATGCAATACTAGTTACTAAGCAACTCTGAAAAGAGACATGGTCAGATGGAAAAAATACCATAATGAAAATTAAAAATATAGTGACATATGCATAAAACATTTACTGCATGAGCTTCTGTTATGCTTATTTTTTTCTGTGGTACCTTAATTCTGTTGCTGATCTCAAAAGTTTGTGGATCATGTAGTAGGTGAGAAGATGGTTCCATATAACATGCTTTAAAAAAGTCCATCCTCAAACGGAGTTAAAAGAAAAAAGCTTGTACTGTTCTCTTTAAGTATGTTATTTTTTAAAAATACACTATAATTTGATGTATGCAGTTATGTATGTGTATTGTTTTGTTTGTTTGTTTTTAAACAGATTTCTGTGGATACCAAAGCTCAGAACAGGATATCAGTCTTACCACGATGCTTGAACATCTGTAGCGAACTACAGGATTTTCCAAAGAAATCCAGCATGGCCTAGTTGGCTTGACCTTCACAAAATTTATGATGTCCTCTGGAACCAGTATCAGCAAAAATCGGCAGGCTCCGAGCCTGCAGGGTGTTGACCCAGAAACATGCATGATAGTGTTTAGAACACACTGGGCACAGGTAATGTTAATTAGTTTTATTGATTTGAAGTAGGCTGCATTAATAGGAATTTGCTTCATTCTTACGTTTGGGAAAATCCTGAATTGCTCAGAAAAAAATCTTATTTCATGCAGAATGAAGTAGATAACATTACAACATTTTAAAACACAAAGGTAATTGACCTTTCAAGGTATTGTTACCATTACTAATTACACTTTGAACTCCAGATTTGCATCTAAAAGTGAAGTGGTAGGACATGGTAATCTTTTGGAAGGCCTAGGTCTTATAACTGCCTTTCCTAGAGATTGGCTGTGACTTGGACCTTGCTGCAAACTTCTGTGCTTTCTTTCCTTGTGCTGGGTAAGGCTTGCCTAGCTTTTGTACAGTGTATTAGATGTATGGTGCAAAGCTGTATGCAGTGCTGTTTATTATGGATCGATGTAAATTATGCATTTCAGCATATTCTAAAAACTGTTTGCATGTCATCAGGATTATAATTGCTTTTAGGTGAAAATGTTTTGCTCGAAGCACCGTAACATAAGGTCTTATTTGCTGTAGTAATATGAATAACTAACAGTTTGTGTAAAATTGATTACTGTATTGCTGCTTTTGCTGGTTTTTGGCTATCCTGAGAAGCCACCCAGATGGATGCTAGTGTTTGAGATGCTTCCAGTGTCAGAGAAGCCATCATTCACGAGCCACCTTTTTTCACTTAACTCTAATGGTGCTGTCATGTTAGAGCAGCTGCTGTTCCTTTGTGGTTTTGTAGCTATTTTGTAGCTATTTTGTAGGTTCTCCAGAGAACCCCAGGTTTTCAGTAATAAGACAAGTGGCAAACTTAGGTGCTTATAAAAATGAACAAAATTATTAAATTTTGGCCTCATACATACGGATGTGAAACTTTTAAATTTAGAAAGCTTGACAGACAAAAACTAAAAGCATAAAAAGTGTTTGGGCTTTTTGTGTTAAGAATTTTGATGGGGATTTTTTCCTTATAGGGATAAGTGTGTATTTTTTAAAAAATACAAATAATTTCAAATAACAGATCTGCATTTGTTTCTCTTTAGGTTCTGAAAATCTTAGAGAAACATGATCCTTTGAAAAACACTCAGGCAAAGTATGGGGCAATCTCACCTGATGAGGCCAGCACTGTTCAGAATTATGTGGAGCACATGCTTTTCTTATTAATTGAAGAGCAAGCAAAGGATGCCTCAATGGGGCCTATTCTGGAATTTGTGGTCTCGGAAAACATCATGGAGAAGCTTTTTCTCTGGAGCCTACGTCGAGAGTTCACCGATGAGACAAAAATCGAGCAACTCAAAATGTATGAAATGCTAGTAACCCAGTCTCATCAGCCTTTGCTACATCACAAGCCCATCTTGAAGCCTTTGATGATGTTGCTGAGTTCCTGCTCAGGAACAGCCACTCCAGCGGTGGAAACAGAGTTGGTTGTCCTCTTGAACCAGCTCTGCTCTATTATAGCCAAAGATCCTTCCATTTTAGAACTGTTTTTTCACACCAGCGAGGACCAAGGAGCTGCCAATTTCCTCATATTTTCCCTGCTGATTCCCTTCATCCATCGAGAAGGAACAGTAGGGCAACAGGCCCGAGATGCGCTGCTTTTCATTATGTCTCTGTCTGCAGAAAACAAGCTTGTTGCAAACCACATAGCAGAAAACACCTATTTTTGCCCAGTAAGTTGTTCTTCAATGCTAAACTGTCTCCCCTGTGTTCTCATCCTTTTCTGTAATTTTTGATAAAGATGTAACACCTTTGTTTCTGCTAGGAGCTATTTCACAAGTTATAATACTCTTTAAGCCAGCCCTACTGCCAAATGCAGCCTTGCTTCTTGTTTCCATACCAGTACCTTGTGCTTTTGGGCCAGTGCAAGTGTTTTTACAGTCACATAGTCATTGAATTGGGAAACTGGTGGAAGTTATAGCAAAACTTGGTGGGACGGAAACCTCTTCTGTCTCACCCCTGTGAGATTCTGGGGGTGAAGGAAGTGAGAAATGAAAACAAGGTGTTCTGAGGTTGTTGTTTCTGGTGGCAGTGCCTAGCTTATGTGGACTATGCTTGACATGCTATAACATCAGTTCAGCAGTTCAAAAATTAAGTGACAATAGCATGGTATAGAAACCTAGTGTTTTCTATGTTTCTAGGAGAAAGGGAGACTTGTTCTTTGTCACAGAATTGGATGTTTCTATGGCCATCTCAGGCAAACCACCATCTTCCTATGTTGTAGTCTGTTACAGAACCTGGTAGTAGAATCAGAGAATTGTCTAGGTTGGAAGAGAACGGTCAGATCATCTAGTCTATCTGTCAACGTAACACTGACAAAAGCCATCACTAAACCATATCTCTCAGCAGCACATCT